>JAOWAN010000054.1:1433858-1445622 GCA_028566635.1 Lobelia cardinalis | reverse complement strand
AATAATTATAGTATATTGTAATGAATAATTATATTATAATAAATAATTATAATGTAATAAATAATTATAGTATATTATAATAAATATTTATATAATATTATAACATATAGTTATATTTGTAATTATATTATTATTGTAATTGTAATAAAAATTTATTATATTATCATACATAATTTTAATTATAATTATTATAATTACAAATATATTAAATTATAGTAAATATATTATAATTACATATTATTATAATTACAATATTTTTATTCCAATCCTATGAATGTATTTTCAAATCAAACATGAATCAAATGATAATTCAATTTCATTCCTTGCATACCAAACGCAAGAGTTGACCAATTTTAATTCCGTTCTAATTTCTTAAAAAATGAATTACATTCCATTCCTTTTGACCAATCCATTCTTTTGTATAATTTTCAACTAACCAAACGACACCTTAGGGTCCCCTAAGAACCTAAATAATCCTAACTACCATTTTTAGCCATTTGATCTAATATCCCATAATCCATTACATCTGCCAATCCCGTAATCCCCTCTTCCCCAACGACGCAATCCACACTCCACAAAGCCTGACTCGTCCCTTCCATTATCTGGTACGCGACTCGTCTTCTTCATCCACCCTCATCTTCAGTTTCATCGTGCTGGATCTGCAATCCCCCCACCTCGTTAGAAGGTTTTGTGTACAGACATCTTGGTATTTTAATCCCAGATCCAGATTTAGGGACGAGTGACCCTTTACAATCATGGTGAAAAAGAAAAAGCGAACATATCTAGGCAAGCAACAAGAGAGTAACAAGGAGGATGTGTTGGAGGATATTCCAGAATCTTCCAAGGATGGCATTAATTCCGGTGAAAGTGAAAATAGTGACAACTCTAAAGTTCCATCTCAGGCTAGCTTTGAACGTGAATGGAGTGTTTTGGGAGTATTTCAAAAATATTGGGAGTAATAGATACAAATGTTGAGTGCGAATCTCATGCGCATGTGAAACAGACTGCTCAAATAGTTTCAAAGCAAGAAGAAATGAGGAATGCAGGCAAGATGTTCGATGAAATACTCCAGCTAGATTCAGAAGATGGAAAGAAAGCCAATTGGGTGAATTTGTTTAAGGATATCAGAAGTAGCTCTCAGGGCATGATAGTTCAGTAAGATGGATGAATGTAGTGGTGGTTGGGTTGGGGATATAATTGAAAATGAAAACTCTTCGGATATGGATATAGATGTGGAAGGGGTTAGGTTTTCAGGGATCACCATATTTTTTTTATGAATCTATTAGTGATCCATCAAATAATAAAACTGATTCATCAAAATAAAAAATGTAACTGTAACAGCGAAACACAATATTGATCTATCAAAAATAAATACTGATTCATCAAATTTAAACATTGATCCATCAACAAATTATCGAGAAATAACGAAAAATGCCCATTTTCGAACCACAGTTACAATTCGTGCTGCCGTGATCTTGTTAATCTTACCCTTTAAATTTTTTAGATCTAATGATCAAGACTAATTTTTAAATTCCTAAATTTTTTATGGTTATCATTTCATTAGCTTCCTATATTCCTTTCAACTTTCAATGGGGTGTACCATCACAATTGGGAATAAAAGAATAGCTAGTTCGGTCAAAATTCTAATAATAACAACCAGTATCGCATTTCTCCAATGCCTAGATTACATAGTGCATTTCACATTATTTAATACAAATCTTAATCATCTTATGGTGAAAATTCTATCGAACGCTAAGTAGTGCCGCTTTGCTTAAAAAATGAATATGAAGGTCATTAATAATAAGCATGACACGAAATATAATTAATTATGTTAATAATTCATAATTTTTATGTTATTTTTAAAGCAAAGTAACACTCCTTGCAAAGAGTGTCTAAGCGCTCGATATGTCAACTAATCCTACGGATCACATAGTACATTCTTTTATAAAATATCAATTTTATCCTACACCCATATTATTACTCCATTATATGTTATTTCAAAAATATAATATTAATTATTTTTTTCACATTTCTCCTATTTTCTAAAATATTATATTATATTTTATTTCTTTATCCACCTTTCCTTTTATTTTTATTTTTTATGTTACAAGAGTAGTAGTAGATTTTTTCACCACTAAATTAGTCATAACCAAAACTAAAAAGGTTGCACAAAAATACCATTTGCAGTAAAAATGTATCTCAACGAAAAAAAAATTGTGGTCCGACCTAAGTACCAAAAATCTACGGCGGTGCGCACGCAGAGTTTCATTGTGGGTTTCAACGAACACATACAACTTGTCTGTCACTACTACTAGGTCGGCGTTTGTCAGCTACTAGTACCTTTCTAATTTTAGGTTTCGTTCATGAATCTGGTAAAGTTAAACAACCCTTTAACCATTCTATCTTTGTATCCGGACATGGGGTTTTCAACTTCAGCCGTTGTTGGTTTCCATTTCGCTCGCTCGTTGCAACATAATCTTGGGTTTATACTGAATATAGAAACCCTTCATTGATTCGTTGGCTTGTACGGCCATTTCTTGGAATTTTCAGCAAACTTGGATTGGATATTGGATGTATGCGCCTAGTCAAAACAAATCTCATTTGGGTTTTCGTTTGTAGATTGAAGATTGTGGATTCTTGTTTGCAGTGAATCGTGGAGGCTTAATGGACCGCATAATCTTCAGGTTTGTTGATTGTTTTTAATATTTGGTGGTTTGTTTTACTGGATAGACGCGACATGTTATATACTGGGCGGCCTAGGCATAAGAATAATTGGATTAGAAATCGGAGAATGTTTTAGATACTGAAATCTCGTTAAGGAAGCACCGATTTTCTTTGATATAATCTAGTTGGTTCTAAATAACAGTTGTCTAGTTTGTGGTGGGGAGGGGGGAAATATGGAGTACCCTTCTCCTTCGAAAGTGAAGGGTATGGGTTATTGGGCTCCTACCAGAACTCCAACTGATGGTGGTGCCTATTCAGGCTTGGATGACCCATTAAGTAATTTTTCGGAGCTCATGAATTTTGATACCTATGCTGGATGGTGCAGTAGCCCCTTGGCCTCCTCCCCAGTAGCGGATCAAATGATGGCGTTGGCATCGTTCTCGTTGCCGATAGCTTATGCCCCGCCCTTGCCTTTTGATCATTCAATGAACTTCACAGAACAACAACTACAATTACAACAAAAACAACAACAGCAACAAATTGTGTCTGGGTTTTTCCAGGTTGATGGTGATGGTGTTGCGGTGGAGAGCTCTGGTGGTGGTGAAGGAAGATTATTGTACGATAACACTCAAGTAGGTTTTCAGATGGAATCTGCTGTCGATGAGAGTGGTTTGGTTGTAAAGAGAGGTGGTGGAAGGGCTTTTCCCAATAACAGTGCTCCATGTATTGGAAATGATATTATGATCCCTAAGCCACTGGACCGACCACCACTTGCTGAAAAAATGCTTAAGGCATTGTCTTACTTCAAGGAGTTTTCTGGAGGGGGCATTCTGGCCCAAGTGTGGGTTCCTATTAAGTACGGTGACAGGTATATCTTAAGTACTTGTGAACAACCGTACTTGCTTGATCAGATGCTTGCAGGATATCGTGAAGTGTCTAGAGGATTTACCTTCGCTGCTGAGCTGAAATCTGGGAGTTCTCCCGGGCTGCCAGGGCGAGTGTATACCTCAAAAGTTCCAGAGTGGACTTCAAATGTGGCATACTATACCAAAGGTGAATACCTGCGGATACAACATGCTGTTGATCACGATGTCCGTGGGTCTATTGCGTTGCCTATTTTTGAAGGCGAGCACCTGGAAAAATCATGTTGTGCTGTACTTGAGCTTGTTACAATGAATGAGAAACTAAATTTTGATATGGAGATAGAGCATGTTTGCCGTGCACTCCAGGTTAGTTCTCCTTATGCATGTCATTCTAACTAAAACTGTTGTTTTCAATGATTACCGGTAAACTTTTGCTACTTTTATAGTGAAAATACATTGTGTGTCATTAACCCAATCATGCTGCTGATCTTCAATAATTTTCTTTAATGCTGCTAAAAATTGAGTTGAAATATCTATACTCTGAAAGAGTCCTAGAAACTTGTGAATTGGAATATAAGGATTCCCTACACTCAAAAGCGTGTTAATATGCGATGTATCAATTTTTATCCACCAAGAAGAACAAGATGTCGTTGAATTAGGCGTCATTGAAGAACTCTCATATTGGAAAGATGCAATGCAACACTAAGGTGTGCATCTTGAGTTTAAATGAAAGGTAGTTCAAATAAGAGTATACGCCATCTTGGTGTCACGGAAGGACTATTGTTGTCATTTCCATCACATACGATCCAAAATTCATGTTCATACCAAATATTTTGGCCTGACTTTCAATCGCGAAACGGGACACATCTCTGCTTAACACTCCAATTGAAGAAATGGAACACCTGTTACAACTCATCCGGGATCCATGCCGCATTATCTGGATTGTGATGAAGTTGAACCTCCAACGGTAACTTTCTCACAGTAATTTTTGATATAACAGTAGTGGATAACATAAGTGCAACTTCCATGATAAATAACCAGTCAGTTGTTGCTAATACTTTCCTGTCACCGTCGCTGTCGTTCATCATGAATATTGAAGGAGAGAGCCAGAGCTCCTCTCTCCTTTTATGCTGCAAGAACTCCATAGTAAAGAATGATGGTGATGGTGGTGATGAGATGGTTGCATCTCCTTATTTCCAAATCTCTGCTATTCACTGTTCACGTTATGCGCCTCACTCTAAATCATGGAAGGGCTATAGATGGTGAGATGGCAGAGCTGTCTTTGAGGTGAGGGTGGTCGGATGGTGGGTGGGCTAGTGTGATTCAAACCCGATCTAAGTTGCTTTGACTGACATTAGTTGTAATATGTGCTGAAGCTTCACGGTCAATAATAAGCGTAACATCGACGGTGACCGGAAAATAAACCTCAAAGCAGTTACCGTCCTTAATGTTTGATATTTTTTGGCTCTTCTTTATCGGATTTTTTTTACCAATTGAAGTTGCTAAGCTGTATATGAGATTGAAAGATGATGTTATTATGTTGGTAATTTTGTGGGAGGAATTGGGGGGTTACCATTAGGTGGTTGTGGTTGTTCTAGTGAATTTAGAGGTGAGGTAATCTCTGAGGGTAAGAAATGGAGAGCTTTATTGACTTTAAGGAGATTGTTTTTTGTGTTTGTCCCTTTCTTTTTCTTTTGAGCGTTTAACATGTCAATATGGAAGTCCTGGTTCCATACGTTCTTCTGAAGATGGGGGGTGATTTTTATTGAGGAGATTGTTAAAGTCTTGGATTCTATCTTATAATCAATTGGCAATGAGAGGAGTAGCCTATGATCTTTATTGAATGTTTATAAGGAGTGTTTACACCCAATGTGGGATTAAGACTCAATAGGCCCCTTCACGTGAAGCCGGGTTCGAGGCTTACTATGCACTCTTTTGGTCATGTCAAGTGGCACTGACGAAGAACATCGTGGGTTGTGGGCTCGCACGCATAAAGCAGGCTGTTAGATAGGGACCCAACTATGTACATCAAGGTAACATGTTTGTTACGGACTCATCTAAAAGCTTATGCTATTAGATAGGGACCAAATCATGTATATCGAGTTCACTCTCACCCTCACTTGTGACTCGCTCACAAGTGGAGAGTTAAATAAAGACCCCTCAACATGGACATTACAAAAACCAAATAGGGGTACCAACACTGCCCACCCACAAATTCACAATAATGCGGTCTAGGAATGCATGCGGAGAGACTTGAACCTAAGAACTTGTCGAACCAGAGCTCTAATACCATGTTAAAGCCTAGGATTCCATCTTAAAACCAATTGGCAATGAGAGGAGTAGCCGATAATCTTTATTAAGTATTTGTGAGGATTGTTTGTACCCGATGTGGGATTAAGAAAGACTCAATAGAGATTAATGGTCGCGGTGATGGGGAAAAAATAATAGTTTTTTGTTCCTTGATTTGTTTGCTACCGAGTAGTATTGTTATAACTGTGGATTATAACGGTGGTGGACCTAGAGATTAATGGTCGTGGTGATGGGGAACAAATAATAGTTTTTTGTTCCTTGATTTGTTTGCTACCGAGTAGTATTTTTATAACTGTGGATTATAACGGTGGCGGACCTAAGACTTTTTATGGGGGTTGGGGGGGGGGGCTATTGCGGACAACGCCCCCGATTTTGTTTTTTTGTGGTATTAGTAGGCTTGTTTCTTAGTAATTTATACACATATAAAGGGATTTGGAATAAACTATTTTTGTGGGTTATTCGTAAGCTTATGTTTATTTCGCAAAGAGATTGCGGGGTGGAAAAAAAATTCTTGGGTGGAGAATAAAACTAGTAAAAATTTCATTCTGGTCCCTGATTATAAGTTATATTTTTTTATTCAAATAAGAAAAGGATACAAACATAAAAGTGAAATAAGTTAACTTACGTAAACTTATTATCTAATTTTCTGAGCGGGTTCGAGTCATGAACTCAGACCGCTCCAAAATAGAGGCAAGGCTGCATACATCCCACCTTCTCTAGACCCTGCCTCAGCCAGAGCCTTGTTCACTACCTTTTATTTATAATGATAATAATAATAATTATTATTAAAATTATATATTTTTATTATTATCTTCCAAGGAAACTATCCCTTGGTCCCAAAAGACTTATAGACCGCATACAACTCATGGACCTTGGCTTGGGCTTCAAAAGCCCAACATATTTATCCTTATAACAAAATGTATGATGTGTATGCTGCATGCCAAGTGTTCTAGATTTATGAACCTACATCAGCCCTCTCTCTCCTTGATAATAGGCCCGTCACACATTGCCTACACCGGGAGCATGTATGGCCTACTCCTACTTTCATCCAAGCGGCCGCTTTATTAGGAGAAGGTACACCCAAGGGTTCTTAGTGTCGCTCAAGCTTGGTAGCAAGGCTTAAGCTTGGTAATGTGATCGCGCGAAGCCAGCTCCACGGAAGTTCACTAATCTCAAGAATGAAATTGCGACGCTAGGTTGTTGATCTGTATATGCTTTTTTTGGACAAAATCATCACAGGAGCCCACATCTTGAGTGCCATGGCTCTTCATCCTATTCATTCAGTCTCACCCTTGGAGCTGTGTTTAGTTCATCTGGTCACTGCACACAACCTTGTTTCCCTATATCTCAAGCCTACCATTTTGGTTTGTGTGAGGTTTCCGTGCTGATCACGTGGAGATGATGTGACATCCCATCCTATACCTACAAAGTTGTTCAGAAATTGTTTTTAATCAAGATAAACTTCAGAAGATAAGAAAGGTCTTACAAAATAGATCATCTATGCGTACATTATTTATACTGATACTCCTAGATCATTTTACTCGACGAAGTTAAAATATGTATGAATCTAGATTATCATCAAATGTTTCCATTCATTTTCTTAAATTAACTTCGGATCTTATATATTTGCAGGCTGTGAAACTGAGTAGCATTGCACCTCCACGATTACATATACAGGTATTGAGTTTAGACTCTCAATTTGTGGTTGATGCCTAATTCACATTAAGGGATTGGAAGGTTGTAGTTACTTCCATATTACTCTCTCTGTCACACTTCAAGAGTTAACACTTTGACTCGGTATGAGGATCAAGAATAGGGTTGAAAACATGTAAATTAATCTTTATTACTCTACGTATGAGGCTCAGGTTTGTTCTTTGTGAAAAGGAAGGGTAATTTTGCCGAATGTCATGGTCTAAAAAGGAAGTGTAACTCTTCAAATGGAACAACTCAAAATGGAAATTGTAACTATTGAAGTGGGACGGAGGGAGTAGGTCTTTGAGTGAACTTAATCATGCCAGTGAACCTTAGGCTCTTTGGTCGCAGCATGATCATTTAAGGAGCGAAGTTGAGTGTGCTCCAAAGTAGACAAGCTCTTCGTGGATGTGCTCGAGGTTGCATAGGATGATTATATTGAGCTTGGCTTTTTGAAGCTTTTAGTTTAATTATGAAAGATAAACTTACTGTATCTAAACTCAACACGTTTTGAGACGAGTAAAGCTTAAATAGAGGCCTATACTATTTTTCCTCAGGTGATGATGTTAATGTCATTCAAGAATATGATGAAGAATTAAGAAGATTAGCTGCCAACTATACTTTGACTATATTGTTGGTTGATTCTATTTGATCCTCTCTATCTTTTATTAAGTAGATAAAGGTTATCCAATCAGGCTACACTCTTCATACTTCCCGGAATGCATTCCGAATCAGGCTTACATTAAAATCCTTGAAAAGTGAACTTTGAATGTTACAAAAATATGTGTTTAAAGATATTTTTCCTATAAATCTTCAACGGTAGTATTGTCCAGCTACATTAATGATGAGAAAGTTAACGGAGAGGAGGCTATTTTAAAAGATTGAGAAGCCCGCCGTTCCAAAGAACAATACAAATTGTTAAGGGTATTTTAAGTAAAAAATTATGGGTAAGTTGCTAAGATGTGACAACAAGTAGGCAAGTATCTTCCCCTTTATATATGTGTGTGTGTGTGTGTGTGTGTGTGTGTGTGTATCAACTAGTTTTGTTCCTATTCTTTGGAAGCACTGAACTCCACAAGTTTTAGAAGGTTCGGTTTGGCAAAGGGAAAATGAGTTATGCCTTTGGGGGTGTACATTATATTGTTATTTTTGTGGGTATTTGGTTAGAAAGATGCTTTATGTACTTTGGGATCAGTCTTTTTCCTTCCTTTTGTTGAGAACTAAAATTCCAGTCTTGGCTTTTCTTTGGGCTTTGGCATTGAAAGGTTCTATCTTGTTCCGGCTTGAGAGGTTGCATTAATTGAGTCATCTATTTCTACCAAGCTTTTTACTTTATGGATTTTCCTCTTTTCTTCGTTCAATAAGCTTCTTTTTCTACCAAAAGAAAAGAAAAGAAAAACATATAATAGGGGAGAACAAGGTAAAGAGGATAAGAATATTAGCAGAAATGATTAATAGGATTCTTTGATTCGTTTGAAAAGCTAACTATTTTAAGCATTGCTTATAAATTCCATCATAGTGTCATTTAGGTCATTTTGATTTCTAACCTCAGTCTTAAGCTGGTGCCGGCCTTGACATTTACCAGGCAGATGGGTTTTAACAGAGAGCATTATCTGACAGAAGCTATGTTCATGAGCTTGCACAAGCTGATCTGCATAGTTTTTTTGCCTCAAATATTCTAATTTGCTTTATAAATATCTTAATGAGCAAATTCCAATAAGGGGTTTAGTAATGATTCACTTCATTTTGGAGCTGCGTTTTTGTATATGCTATATTTCGTGCATCAAATTGTTTGTCACATTTAAGTTTTTCCTTTGCAGTGCCTTTCCACCAATCAAAAGGCTGCTTTAGCTGAGATAAGTGATGTTCTGCGAGCTGTATGCCATGCTCATATATTGCCTCTCGCTCTAACGTGGATTCCCTGTAGTTATGATGAAAGAATTGGTGATGAAATCAGCAATGTATGGGTTAGAGGGTATAGAACTGTTTCAGCAGAGACATGTATCCTTTGTATCGAGGACACTGCTTGTTATGTTAATGATGCAGAGATGCAAGGCTTTGTTCATGCTTGTACTGAACATTATCTTGAAGAAGGACAAGGTATTGCTGGAAAAGCACTTCAATCAAATCATCCTTTTTTCGTGCCTGATGTTAAGGAGTATGATATTAGTGAGTATCCACTTGTTCATCATGCCCGGAAGTTTGGCTTGAATGCTGCAGTGGCAATCAGGTTAAGGAGTGCTTACACTGAAGATGATGATTATATACTGGAGTTCTTTCTTCCTGTCAGTATGAAAGGGTGTACAGAACAGCAACTCTTGTTAAACAACTTATCCAGTACCATGCAGAGGATCTGCAGGAGTTTGAGGACAGTTTCAGAGGCCGAGTTAGTTGGGGGTAGGGGTTCTGAGGCTGGGCTTCAGAGTGGATCAGATGCAAACATGCCATCACTGGCATCGCCAAGGAGTAGCTCTCACATGGAATTTCTTGATAGCAGTTCTAATCCTATTGTTAATCGAGTATCCAAAAATGTATCTGATTTTGCTGGTGTTCAAATGGGAGGAAATTGTGCGACTGAGCAGCAGGTACCATTTTATATTTTTCTCCTGAAATTGATAAGCTACTCCTCAACACTAATCATTTCTGCACAGTCACTGATCCTTGTATAACACATGAGCATATATTTTTATCCTTAATTCTTTTATATTGACTTTCTCAAAGTACAGCAAGACTATATAGGCTACAAAAAATTTATATTTCTGTCTCTGCATTTGTGAATATTGTCTTAAACAATTTGGTTGCGGCATAAGACAGTTGCATTGTTACTTCCAACTGTCATATTCAACTTATTGGAATTGCCTTAGTGGTGGATACAAGGGCCCTATTTGCCTAGGAATCCAATGGTACTATGGCTTTGCTACCATTCCTACTTGTCGTGGTGGATAGAGCGGTGATTATATAGTGATATGAGTGTTGACTAAAGTGTATTATTGAGTCCCTCGACTCCTCCATTGTCATTTGCAGTGTGGCTAGAAAACAAGACTTCTGATAATGCTAAGGAATGTAATCATGCAATCAGACTAACAAGTTGGGGACATTTAGATAGTGACATAATGGATTTCATAGGACTATTCTATTTCCTGTCTGGTATACTTCTTTTCCCTTTGTAGCTTTATGGATTTGATGGGACTTGTCTGTTTTCGAATTTACTAAGGGCAAACTTGGGGGAGGTTTTAGTTTTTGGGTTTGGTTGTGTAATGATTGGAGTAAAAAGTAAGATGAGCGGGAGGTTTTGGACTTGTCTGATTGTCTGGAAGACGAGGGGAATGTATTAATTTTAGTTGCAGTCTAGATGCCAAAAGTTTGACCATTTTCATTAGACTGAAAGCGGCTGCAAAAGACACATTCAGAATGAAATTAATTAAGCCACAATCGATATTCTTAATTATCATAGTATGCATTCTAGTATATTAAGGGTATTTGTCTGTTGGTCAAACCTGAGGAGAATAAACAATTTCTGGAATGAAACGAATGACCAATTAAATACAGCTAGATATTTGATCAGAACTCACATCTGTAGAAGTTCTGCTGGTAGCGGCAATACTGCATTTTCCCCAGCATTCTGTCCAGTAGAAGAACAAGAATTAGTGGACGCTGATCCAAACCACAATGGTGACGAAGATAAGAACTCCCACTCCCCTCACCTTAAATGCCTATTTGAGGACTATAAGTGCCACGGTCGATTCCTACTACTATACCTCCATTCCCGCACCGTGCATCAAATCCAATCATCGGAGCATCCAATCATCTATTCAAACATGCAATTTTGTCTCGAACCAGGAAATCAAGGAAGATGGGAGGGAGGGGTAGATTTTTTTCTTTTTGTTCCATTTCCATTGACTTAAAGCCAATTCATGGACCAAAGTTTAGCCACTTAGAATTGTCCAGACCTAAAGGGTGGGCCTTGATAATGCCAATTCATGGACATGGATGGAGGTGTAGGCACTCAGAATTGGCCAGACCTAAAGGGTGGACCTTGACGATTGCAAGAACATGAGGGATTTTCCCTGAGACCGTTGATCATGAGGACTGGGGAGGTAAGGAAAGATAAGAGAACATACATGGACATAACATTGGTTCCTCACTAACAATAATGTTGTGGCACCTTTTCTTACTTTAGTTCCTTTATTTTTCTTCTCTCTCTCTCTCTCTCTCTCTCTCTCTCTCTCTCTCTC
>JAOWAN010000054.1:1405288-1431496 GCA_028566635.1 Lobelia cardinalis | reverse complement strand
TTTTTTTTTTTTCTCTCTCTCTCTCTCTCTCTCTCTCTCTCTCTCTCTCTCTCTCTCTCTCTCTCTCTCTCTCATTTTCTTTTGGGGTGTGAGGGTTGGTTTTTACTGTATCAGTTGCTCTTAATCTTTTTCTTAATTATGAGGAAATTCTTTTATTGAGTTCAGTTCTTCACCATATTACAGACATCCTGTGGATCACAGCGACAATCAGAAAAGAGGCGGAGTACGGCAGAGAAGAATGTTAGTTTAAGCGTTCTCCAGCAGTATTTTTCTGGTAGTCTCAAGGATGCTGCCAAAAGCATCGGAGGTAAGATTCCATGTCCACAGACAACTATCAAAAATAAAATAAAATTGGTGAATTTATATGAAAACGATATCTCCACTCCTACTTTTCAAGTGTACAATACTACAAACTTTTTATGAACTATGCACTAATCCCACTTTTTAATTATAGAAATTGAAAATATTATTTGGTTCTTCATATTAGGCCCCGGGAAACAAGGACTTCTCATTTCACTCGACATACACTTGTCAATGAGTGTAATATCCAAGTCTGACTGACTGTGCAAGTTGTCATAGACATGTAGCTCATGATTTCAATCTATTTTTCTATGTTTCAAATAATCAGCTATCAAACATTGTGAGGGTGTTACACGAATTCGTTTCTAGAGTTAAGGTCATATACAACTAGGATTTTTTTTGTTTTGGTTTTTTTCTTTTTATAAATCTGATTCAGGTTTATTAGAAGGCTTGATTAGCAGAAGTAAAAATAAACGAGAGAAAGAAAAGAAGAGAAGCTTTAGAGTAAGGATAGGCCTAGGCATCACACCTAGGGTACTGTAGGGGTCACACACATGGGACTTTGATTAACACACTCCAGAAAATGATGCAGCAAACATCCAAATAACTGGAGCAAAATCTCTGCATTCACTCTCTAAACAAGAGAGCAATACACACACACACACACACACATACACACATATATATATACATATGTATATATATATATATTATAAAAATGTGGTCAAATATTTGAGATCTGCAATTTGGGGTTTGAGGACCGGATTAGGAAGTTTGTCATATATACATATATATTTGTGTATATATATACAGGTAAGTGATCAAGTATAAACCACAAATATCGTACAAACGTGCGAACCTATTATATCTTAGTACATTTTTGCTGGATCTTCGTTAATTTTGTTGCATCTTAGTAATTCCCTGTTGTATTTTATTACATTTTTGTTGTATCTTCGTTTATTTATCGTTTTTTAGTTATTTTATTGTATATTTATGAACCTATTGTATCTTAGTATATTTTTGTTGTATCTTAGTTGATTTTCTTAAAAATTTTCTTTTGTTGGATCTTTGTTTTATAAAGTACAGACATATAATTAATATATAACAAAAATGTACTACGATACAACTAGTTCTCACGGTTTATACGAAAAAGTGGTTTGTAGCGGAATAAGTCTCTATACATATATATATATATATATATATCTTTCCACGCCCTCGGTCTGGATTACATTTGACCATTAGACAATTCATTATGTTTAGATTCAGCCCTAACTGCATTAAAATCTTGTCTAATATTTAGTTTTCGAGTTCTATCCTTTTTGAAGTGGGAAGTATTAATAGTAAAAAACAATTGCTTGTCTTCGAAAAAGTAAATCTATTTTGGGGTATAATGGAAAATAAAATAATTAATGCTTTCTGAATTGGCCAAAAACTTTTAGACATCCAAGAAAGGAAATCTAGCAACCCTAGATGAGATTGAGGGAGTATTCTCTATTCATTAGCCTAATAATAGTATATTGTTGTTGAATATCACTTCTGGGAAAATATGTTCAATGGATGCTCATGGTATTTTGTAGTTTGTCCTACAACTCTAAAAAGGATATGCAGAACACATGGAATCTCAAGATGGCCATCCCGCAAGATAAACAAGGTGAATCGTTCTTTAAGGAAAATTCAGACTGTGCTTGATTCTGTTCAAGGAGTAGAAGGAGGATTAAAATATGATCCTACTACGGGGGGGCTCGTGGCGGCAGATACTGTTACGCAAGGCATGGATTCAGAGAAAAGCTTTCTCTTTCCAAGCCGAAACCTTTCTGCCAGAAACAGTGAATTAGCTGTTGAAGATGCAGCTCAAGTACTCCCTCTACAGTCGTGCATCAATGGTGACAATTCTACAGTAAAGATGGAAGGCGGAGTTTGTATTGCTGGAAATCAATTAGGATCATCTAACAGTCTGCCTAATCCTACTATTTTGAGTGAAGGAAACAAGCCAAATGTACCTCTAACTAATTATGATGATGATTCCAAGTTGGCTGCAGTGGATGCTAAGCCTTCACAGTTGACTTGTCTCAACACAATGTCTTGGCCTCTTTCTGATAGTGCATCACGGGGTTCATACTCTCCAAATGGGGGATGCAAGACATGGGGGCTAAATAACAGTGAGCTGAAAGCAGAGAACTCTTATTCCCACTTCGTTTCTCAGAGCTCAAGTTCCGGGGCTGCTGGTGATGAGATGGATATCGTGATGCATGGCCAAAATATTATAGACAGCAATGACAGGAATGATGAACGCAACCAGCCTACATCTTCAGGAATGACAGAGTCATCAAATGGGTCAATGGTGAATGGCAGTTCCTCAAGCTCCCAAAGCTATGGCGAGCCGAAGAATCCAAAAACGGAGATGTTTTATGTAGACTGTGGATCTAAAATTATTGTGAAAGCTACATATAAAGATGACACAGTTAGATTTAAGTTTGAACCTTTTGCCGGGTGTCTCCAACTGTATGAAGAAGTTGCAAAGAGATTCAAGTTGCAAACAGGGACATTCCAGCTTAAGTATCTGGATGATGAAGAGGAATGGGTGATGTTAGTGAGTGACTCTGATTTGCAGGAATGTCTTGAGATATTGAATTTTCTTGGCACTCGTAGTGTGAGATTTCTTGTACGTGACGCTACTTGTGCCATGGGAAGCTCTGGCAGTAGCAATTGCTTTTTGACATGAAGTTGTTATCGGTGTAGAGAATGGGAAATACAGGTGCAAAGTTGAGAGAGACTTCCATTCATAGGCTGGATCCCGAGGGTAAGTGCAGTCTGTTTCAATTATGGAACACTCCCATTCTTCCAAGCTTGGTGAGTGGGGGCTTATGTATCTGGTGACTGTGTGCCCGGGCAATTCATGCAGCGTCACTGGTCGTTATGGGTCCTGTCATACAGAACTTCAGAATTCCAAAGGATCATGGATCATGGACCGATGAATGGAATTTTGGTATGGAAATAAGGAGCCAGCGCATGGGCACGTTATGTATAGTTCTGTAGATGACTGAAGTAATGATGGAAGATGTATAAAGTTGGGCCACTCGACTTAGGAGGTTTCGCACTTGTAAATTCTTGTGCAAGGAAAACAGCTACAGTATCGCTGTGTTGAAGTTTTACTTGAATGTTCATACCATAGTTTGGATTCACCTTTTTTGTTGATTCATTTCGTAATGATTTTGTTTGTGGAAATGATTTGAAGTAAGATTTAAGAGAAGACATATGGGGGAAATGATAAGATCATAAATGGAGAAAAATAAAAGCACACAATACTAGTTTTAAGAAAAAGAGAGGAGAAAATTAAAATCAAACAATTAAAATTTTAAGAAAAAAAGAGAGAAAAGTACTTTCTTGCTTTTAAGTGTATCGAGCACAATAAAGCTCTCATGTGGGAGTATACACTAAAAAAATCAAAATAATAGTTTTCAACACTTCACATGAATTTGTGTTAATGATCTTTATCTTAAAAATTACATTTTCGTCGGGGTTGTAATGGAGCTGAGCCGAGCTTTAAATTTCTAAGCTCGTGCTCATTAAGATTATAGACTCGAGCTTTTATTGAGTTCGAGCTTGGGCTTAAAAATCGTGTTTAAACTCGTGTTCGATAATATATTGAGCTATTTGGGCTCGAACTCGAGCCTTATCAAGGAGTCATTGTGATTTGGAGAGAGATGCTCAGAAGTATGAGGAGGTAACATGTTTGGGTTAATCCCCCAATTTGTAGTGTTCGGACCATTGGAGTTGGCATTGAGAAGCCCCTCATTTGTAACAAAGGGCGTAGTTGCATTGACGTCAAGTCTCAAGTGTGCATTGTTTCTTTCCCCATTGACGGTTCCATGTTGAGGAATGGTGGAATACATGTGTGTGGTATTGGGAGTTGCATTTACATTGAGATTTCCATACATTCTATTAATCTCATTTACACCAAGATAAGAGTAAGCCTCATTGTGGTTGGCATTACTATTAAAGCTATTACAATTGGGATGACTCCCATGAGTGTTCCTCCATATTCCCATTACATTAGTAGCAAATCTCCCATTATTGATGGGGGATGTCGTCAAGTCTTCTGGTCGAGGCCAGGTGTTGACATTGTCCCTACCGTAGGGATCAGAATCATGCATAGTGGTAGGTTGACCGTCCATAGGTGCTTGTACTTGGGAAGGGTTCCCACTTGTATTTCGAAGTACTGTCTGTCTCATTCAAGGTGTTGATGAAGTGAGACGGGTTGACTTGTGTTGGACGAGCTCGTTGTGTGTTGGACTCGATGAGAGGAGGAACCGTCGAATAGGAGGCTCCTTGAGAGCAGTGGACTTGTGGAGAGGGAAGAGGATTCCCTTTGACGTTTTCTCCTTCTAGGCTGAGGAAGAGTGTGGCCACGATGCTTCTTCGTTCCTCGGGATGCAAGGTGAGGAGGGCACTTAGCCCCAAGTGGTAAGGAGGTTCGGGCATGCTTGGACTACCATGAGTTCTCCTTCTTGTGTCATGTTGATCCCTAAACCCGTATTATTTTCTCGATTTGAAGAGTTGAGCAGCATTTCTTCTTCGGACATGCCGTCACTTGAGCAGAGAGTCGGTGTAGACGAATACCCTTGTGGTGATGCTTGATCTCGAGCCGGCGAGATTGGACACTTGACCAATCGACCGCTATCCTTGTTGCAAGACCACTCTAGCTTAGGTTTAAGTGTACCTGTTTGAGGGTAAGTTTTTAGGCTCAAGGCTTTGGGTTGTGGGGTAAGGTTGAGTGGGTTTTTCTTTTTAGACACCTTGTATTAAGAGAGCAAAGAATGTGAACACAACCAATCCTAGTTGGGCCGGACGGGTGAAGTCCGTTTTGAGTCATTAGACATCTTGGGATAGTGGATTCCTTCTCCAAGACATAGACCTCTTATGTTTCACCTGTACATCGACTCCCCAAAGGCCGGACAAGCCTTGGGCAAGAGTTCTATGTCCTTTTGGAGATTCACCATCCTACCATTCTAGGTCGTGTCTCTAAGATTTCCAGTCAAGCTAATGTTTCATTTGGTTCGTGACCATTTTATTTGACTCTTTTGTGGTCATTTTGACTCTTTTGTTAACCAAGACTATGACTTATGATCACGTTGACTCTTTTTTGCATTTTGATGTATAAGTGACTATTTCAACTTTTTTAGCCATGACTCTTTGTTTTTTTTCTTTGTTGACTTATGATCACATTGACTTTTTTTTTTTTTTTTGCATTTTGGTGTATAAGTGATCATTTCGACCTTTTTTAAGCCTCAACTCTCTTTTCTTTGTTGGCTTATGATCACTTTTGACACTTTTTTAAATTTTGGTGTATAAGTGATTATTTCGACATTTTTAAGCCTCGACTCTTTTGTTTGACCCATTTGGATTGATTGGCAATCTCAAAGACAAGTAAACCGGTCCGTCACAAGGAGTGTCCTAAAACTATGTGCTTGTTTTGACTCGGGTTGCCATGGTACACTTCCCTTGTCCGTTGTTAGTGACGGGGGGAAGAGTGATGGTCTCGTTGGTCGGGTGCGGGTTTAGTTATCAGGCGTCCCTTCCAAAAAGCCATGCGAGTTTGTGATGGTAAACTCAAGTGTACTTGTGAGTGTGTACGGTATCTAAGGAGATAGAGAAAAAAAAAATTCTTGGAGAGAAAATCGAAATTTTTAAGAAAATATTTTCGCAACTAGAATCATGTTTATTCACAAAGAATGTGTGACCTTTAAAGAGGTAAGATGAAGAAAAGAGTAGAAATCCTTCTTTTTTTTGTTTTACCTTTTCATCAAGCAAGTATTTAAGCAAGTAAGGGTTATTTTATCTTGCTTAGCATGCATGAGCAATGAGAGCATAAAGATGTAAAAATTATGAGAGGGTAGAAATTTTGAGGCCTAAACCTCGGTACCTCACTTTTGCAAGCATAAGCATTTTTCTTGATTTTTTCTTCTTGAAACATCCTTGATTTGCACTTAGGGTCTTACTACCCAAGAATGAGACCAAATGGTCTTACCAACCTAAGAATTGAACAACAATGAAGCAATTATGCATTAAACATGTAAATGAGCTTTAAGCCTCAAGTTTGTACATGGCAAAGCATTCATGTTGATTAAATGATCCAATCGAATATGATAAGTGCAAAACAATTCATGTAAAGCAATCAACCAATAATTGAGCAAATGTAAGAGATAAGCATGCAAGAACATTATTTATAAAGTTTAGCCCTCTGAAGATTTTTCCAGCAGAGTCACCACTTTGAGAACCCCCGTTCTCGTGCCCAAGGATTTAAATTTTTTTGTTTGGATTTTGATTTTGGTTTTCCTTGGATGAAAACATGTCATCGGGCGTGTGCGATGAGAAATTTGGTACAACGCGGATTTCTCTTTAGTGACCACTAAACTTGTTTAAAAAATTGAGAGTCGCCACCTCCGTTTTATGTTTAAGACTTCGAAAGCCCAAGCATCTTTAATGTGTAGAGATTGTAGGTCCGGGGGCTAGGTTACGAATCGGAAAAGGGTTAGGCACCAAATTTACCTTTTCGATCCCTTAATAATGTTCTAGCATGCATGTCTCCTATTGGTCGGTCAATTAGTTGGTTGGTTGATTTAATGAGATTCAAGAAGGATACAAAAGAAAGTGAGCATGGTCTCATCATCATTTATTTACATTTCAATCATGCAAATGAAAAAGATGCACATTTTAGTCATGTGAATGATCAAAATAAAATATTTATATTTTAGTCATGTAATGAGAAGAAAGAATATACACTTTAATCATGTACCTACATTTTAATTATGTAAATAAGAAAAAAAGATTTACATTTTAATCATATAAATAAGAAAGTAATACTTACACTTTAATCATGTAAATAAGAAAATAATGTTTGTGCTTTTTATGTAAAAGCTTAGGAGTAATACTCCTTTTCTTTATCATCCATCAAGCATTGTTATCCAAGTCATGAACTTTGAAAATAATACCATCATTTATTGGATATTTGTAGCACAAGAATGCTTGAAAAAATTAGTATTTGTAAAAAAAATGTGTATTTTGGACTTTTTAAAAGAATGACAATTATCATTAGATTAGGATTGACTCTTAGTGTATTCATTTTAAGACTCCAAAAAGAGGAGTGAATCTTTGTGAGATTCATGAACACATGCACTCCTTCGTCTCTAAATTCTTTAATGATCATTTAGCAAAAACTAAGATGAAGAAAGAAGATTTAATTTTAATCCAAATATGGGAGATTAATCCCACACTTTGAGGATCACAATTTGTATTGTTAGTCTGACTGAAAAGAGAATAAGCTAGAGGGGGAGGGGGTGAATAGTTTATTTTAAAACTTAAACTTGTTTTCAAAACTTACTCGATGAATCAGCAGGCTTAAAGCTTAAAGCTTAAGCCGCTACGAAAACGATCCAACTGAAGTCTTAACTACTCAAGCTTTACTAACTGATTGATTAAGTAATAAATCTAAAACAAACAGTTTAAGAGATAATCTTAATATCATTAAAAGCTTATTAAATTTGAGAGAATATACACTGCTATAAGATCGAAAGCTTAAACAGTGATGAAAGCTTTGATTCAACTGGTGAGATCAAATAGCTTCAAGAATATAAATAAAGTAAAGCTTCGAAGATATAACAAGAAAATAAAGTAAAGCTTTTAAAGATAAAATGTAAAGCACACAAGATGTATAGTGGTTCGGAGTGTTGAATAACTCCTACTCCACTACCTAGTTGGTTGGGCTAGGATTTTTTATGTGCACTTTATTAATTTTCACTAGACTATTACAAAGCTTCTTGGCTCATCATTTTAAGCTCAAGCAAGTAGGTAGTGATCACTAATGGATTGTGTACATCAAGAACCATGCCTAACCTAATGATTTATTTGAGTGAATGTGTTCTCTCTTTTAGAACTAATCTCACTTGGTTTGGGACGATCAATCAATGTGCCTCCAAGAATATTATAATGGGGAGGCACTCTAAATGATTGAGTACAGTGTTTGTGGTTGGGTAATAAAAACTCAAGGTATGTGTGTGAAAGGGTCTGAGCTTTTAATGCTATCTAAAATGGCTCTCTCTCTTTTTCTTTAATATGTGCAGACACCAACCAACGAGCAACTTCATCCGCCTCCATTGCTGGGTATTTATAGGAGAAGTTAATGTGCCGTTATTCTTTCTTTTTGCCTCCAATCCTTGGCAATTTGAATTTTTAGCAGCGATCATTTATTGCCTGAGTTTGACTGGTACTGATAGGATAGAGGTCCTATTGATAGGTCTTGGGAGCGGAGTCTCTTATCATAGTCCTGCAGGTACTAGGATAGCTAAAAGAAAAATGTTTGTTAGTCAAAGGGCATATTGTATCAATAAAGTATTTTAGCCAAATTGAGCGAACAGTAAATGTAACAACCAGGCTGCGTTGGACTAATTAAAGAGTCCTATGGCTTGGAAGTTACTCAACATTCCAACCGTTGGAATGAAAGCTTTCTGCCTTATATGAGGATTGCAAAAGCTTAAGCTTCCCAACTTAATTTTCCAACAGCTTCACCTTTTAAAGCTATAGGCTTGAAAGCTTTGATAGCTTAAGCTATCAGCTTTCCTGACCTTTCCTGCAAAGAATAATATAGGCATATATGGGGAATCTATTTAAACATAGTAAGAGAGTTAGATAGTATACATAAACACTGTTTTGTATGCTAAGGATCCAGAAGATAGGATTCATAATAGATGGGTCCAAAGCTTTCATAAAATTGAATGTGCTTAAGCAAATTAAGAATCTTTGATCAACATGTATGTACAAGAAATTGAAAGACTTGTATTTAATTCAAAGATGAGATTTTAAACTCATACTTTGAAGATCCATTTGTATAATGTACATAAATGTATATACATATATGTATTAATATTTATAAATCAACTCAAGTAGTGATATTTGTAATCTCACTTCTGAAGAACTACACTTTATGTGCATAATATATATATATACATATATATATATATATATAAGCATTGTAAATAAATGTAAAGACATTATCAACTCACAAAGTGTGATATTTGTAATCCACACTTTAGAGGACTATACATTATGTGCTATATAATATATATGTAATTGAAAGACATAGATCAACTCACAAGTAATGAGATTTGTAATCTCAAACTTGGAGGACTACACATTATGTGCTATATATAATATATACATATATATAGAAATGAAAGACTTAAATCAACTCATAAGAAAGAGATTTGTAATCCCAAACATGAAGGACTACACATTATGTGCTAAAAAATATATATATATTATATATAGACGGTAAATAAGAGAAAAGTATTAAAGGGAAACTTAGCTCTAAGAACAAATGCATATCATATAAAGAATGTGCACATATTACCCACTTGTTTATCACCAAGTGGGATTTAGAGTTATTTACATAGAAATAAAGGAGATTAAGAACTTGTTCAAGATTAGATGTGAGGATGTAAACTCACCTACTCCCAATGAGTTTGGACAAGTTGGTTATGAAGGATGAACACTCCTTAGTTTGAGTGGTCAGAGTTAAAGATGAAAGAAGGAAGTAAAAAAGCTCAAGTTAATGAACTCTCTTTAATGTCTTCTAACTCTTAGTACTCTTGAAGATGAAGTTGTGTTTATGTGTGGTTAAGAACTCTTAAGTTCTTGAAGATGATCTTTGATGGAGGATGAAGATTTGAGTGGTTGGGAAGTGTTTATTGATGAGGGAAAGATGGGTTTCTCTCTTAATTAGCAAGAGATCAAAGGCTTTAGAGGAGTAAATGTCAATTTTTTAAGTTGACAAAGGATAGTTGAAAGGAGTAAATGATGTGGTATTTATAGTTGGAGTGAAGTGCTCAACCTTCCTGGAGGTCCAAAATACCCTTAGGAGGTAATATGAGATTTACCCTTTTGCCCTTTTGAAAAAGGAAAAAATTCCAGAAACAGCTCAACTGGGCCAGACCGGCCCAAATGGAACTGGACCGGCCCACGTGAGCAGTTCTGGTATTTAGGCATTTTTCTAGGCCAAAAGGTGATACAACCTATTGTTCATTGTGCCTAAGTATTAAATCATTACATCTTTAATTGTACATTGCTTAAGCATATCATTTTACTCTTCTCTCATTTTTTGCATGGCTTGTCTCCTACTTGGGAGCTTGGTAGGATGATCATCTTTTGTGAGAGAAAATCTTTTCTTTTTGTCTTTTCTCCCTTTCATCCTACAAAAATAAATTGTTACACCACATTAGTCATGTATAAGTGCAACATTTGAGCATGTACATTTATTAATGCTAGTAACATAATTATTAATGTTAGTTAGACTTCTTTTATTTATTTAAACTCTCTAGTAATATATTTTACTTACTAGGATAAAAAATGGGGTGTCTACAAGGTCTCCCTTTGAACAAAGGGATTCCCAAGTACTTCATAGGCAAAGAACCATGTACCATGCCAGAGATTGACTTCATCATGCTTATGTATCTTGTAGAACACCTCTTAGAGACATAGAAAACACTCTTGGCCACATTGATAAGCTGCCCTGAAGCCCTTTCATACATTGTTAAGACCTCCTTGAGGGCCAAAACTAAATCTCTAGCCCCATTGCAGAAAAGAAGGCAATCATCAGCATATAAGAGATGTGAAATAGGAACACTATTCTTCCCTTGATGGAAAGGAGAAATGCTAGCATTCAGCATTGCTTTATTAAGATTGAAAGACAGCACTTCTTGAGCATGAATGAACAACAAAGGAGATAAAAGATCACCCTGCCTAACACCCTTTGTAGATTGAAAATATCCAAAAGATTCCCCATTGATCTTAATGGAATAATGAATATTATTCAACACCCTGAGAATTATAGCACATACTTCTTCATTAAAACCCATGACCTGCATTATTTTCAGAAGAAAATCCCATTCCAACTTGTCATAAGCTTTGGACATATCTAGCTTGAAAATTAGATTACCTCCTCTCACTTTCATGTCCAAGTGTTGGACCAATTCTTGAGCACTGCCACATTCTCTTGAATGCTCCTCCCCTTCAGAAAACTTGCCTGCTCTTGAGAAATAACATGAGGTAATATTTTTGCCAATCTAGTAGCTATGATCTTTGAAATAGGTTTACAAGAAAAATTACACAAACTGATTGGTCTAAGATCTCCCAGGGAGGAAGGATTCTTAACTTTATGAATCAACACTATAGAGGTTGTTGTATAGCCAATTGGAAGAGTTTAACCCTTGAAGAATTCTACAACAGCAGCAAACACATCATGTTTGATAACCTCCCAACAGCCATGAAAAAAATGCCCAGTGAAACCATCTAATCTAGGCGCACTATCAGGATTCAAATCTTTGACTGCTATCCACACCTCCTTCATTTGAAGGAATATGAAGAAGAAGCCCATTATCCTCAACCCTCACTCTTTTAGGGAAGTCATCAAAGAGAACATCATCTATCATATGAGGAGTAGAAGTAAACAATGTAGAAAAGTGAGCAACTGCCAAATCTCCTATTTGCTTTGTATTATTTGTGTAACTACCATCCTCAAGTTTGATCCTCAATCTAGGGAATTGTTACCTTTCCTTAATGGAAGCATGAAAGAAGGCAAAATTCCTGTCACCATCCATAAGCCATCTAACTCTAGCTTTTTGTTTATTCATGTCCTCATTCCAATCTGTTAGTTGATGAAGCTCCTTATTACGATCTACTAGTTGACTATGAGTAGTATCATCCCATTAGACCTGCAAAGAATGTTCACATTGAAGAATTTTATCCTAGCAAGCCTCCATTTTCCATCTAACATGACCAAACACATCCCAATTCCAGATTCTAAGCTCCTTCCTAAAATAATGCAGTTTTTGATAAAGAACAAAAAGAGGACCACCAGAAGCATATCTTGCCCATTTGGTAATAAGAAGACTGTTAAACTGAGCATGTTCCATCCACATCTTCATGAATTTAAAAGTCCCTTTAGGTCTGACAGGATCCACCAATTGAACCAAGAGAAGACTGTGATCAGAAGCAATTCTTGTTAAATGAGTAACTTTAATAGGTGGCAAATGTCTGTTATAGAGACCATTAACACACACCCTATCAATTCTCTCCCATATTCTTGCTATTCCTGGACGACCATTACACCAAGTATACAAATTTCCCTCAAAACCCACATCCATTGAGTCACAGTTGTGAAGACATGAAGCAAATTCATCCATGCTGTTAAAATCAAATCCTCCACCCCCAAGTTTCTCATGAGGATGCAACATTGTATTAAAATCCCCAGCCACAAGCCAAGCAATCCAACTCACTCCCTTGGGTGATATTAACAGAAATAGACTGAACAGAACCTTCTACCACTACAATATCAATGTTAGACTTCCAAAACAACTAAATATGCATGTTAAGAGGATTCATGTGAAGAAAATTGGGAAAATGCAATCTCCTAGCCACACTATCAATTCTATGACCCTTCACTTTAGGTTCTAAAACCACTAACAGATTAGGGTGATGCTGACTAACCAATAGATGTAAATTATCCATTGTTTTTTTTTATTATCTATCCCCCTAAGATTCCAAATGATTGAAGACATTGGAAACTAATTAGAATGTACCTTCCCCTTGCTCCTGTGGAGCTGCAGTTGAACCATGATCTGGAAAAGCATAGTGCTGTTTAATATTGGTCAATCTCATCCCTATTCTGTCCTCCATGGAAGCCCCATGCATATGAGGTAAGTCTGGTTGAGCTATTCCCTCTTTTGCCACAAAAGAAACCTGTCCAGTCATATCAAGACCCTGTGCCTCTTGTAACATAGGATCAACACCTCCAAAAGGAGAGGTATTGGTAGCCGAAATAGAATGGAAATCCTCCCCAACTGCATATTTCTATTTCTGCCGAGTACTAATCAAATGGGTCCCACTTATTATTTCCAACTCCTGAGCATTACCATCTAGTCTGCCAAGAGCCTCAAAAGCATTACTGTTATGAACACCCTTGGATGAGGGAGGCTTAGGACCCTTATGTCTATTAACTTGTTTCTACTGCATATCTTTGGAGTGAGTGCCATAAATCCCATTCCCTTGTCCCTGAGAATCAAATGCACTCTTCCCCACCTCAATTATCTCAATAGACTTCTCCTTCCCATCACCTTGTGATTCCTTTGGTGCCTCAAGCTCCTTTGGACTATCCTTGGTCTGCTTCTCCCCATGAGTGATTGTAGCCACCTTCCTCTTATTACAAATCTCCAAGCTATGACCAATAAACCTATATTTGGTGCAAAAAGCCAAATTGCCCTCATACTCAATAGTTTGCCAATAACCCTCATCTTTGCATTTTCCAATCCAAATACAATATGGCAATTGTTTTGAGATATCCATCTCCACACAAATCCTAGCACAACTGGGATTAGAGAGTGTCATTATATGATCATCTGCTCTTAGAAAGGTTCCAAACCCTGAACCAATTCTCTTCAAAAAAGATGGGGTGAAATAGTGAAGAGGTAAGTGTTTTAATTTGATCCAAACTGCCACTTGAGTGCTATTGTTTCTAAAACCAAAATCAGGAGTCCATCTAAACAGACGATAGAAAGACTTATTGATCATTCTTGATTCACGAGATAGATCCCTCACCTTTTCATCATGAGACTGCATGTAAATCATGACATGCCGTGGGTCAAGAAGACCAATCTAAAATGCCCCTCTTAACTTCCAAGCTTCCTCAATGTGTGCCCTAATCTCAGGCATAGTTGGTCTAACATTCAGAATTTCATGATCAATGCATATTCAAAATTAGTTACGGCCGCTTTTCTCTCCTTAGGGTTGAAGAAAATGGCAGGTCTACCCTTGATAGAACTTGGTTTCTGATCATTTAGATGCACATCTTTCACGCTTCAACCCTTCACAAAACCAGACTGTTGTAGACACCCCATTTTTGACCCTCGTAAATAAAATATTTTACTAGAGAGTTTTAATAAATAAAATTAATCTAATGTTACTAAGATTAATAAAAGTACATATTCAAATGTTGAATTTATACATGACTAATGTGGTGTAACAATTTATTTTGTAGGATGAAGGAGAGAAAAGACAAAAAGAGAAGATTTTCTCTCACAAAAGAGATCATCCTATCAAGCTCCCAAGTACGAGACAAGCCCTTCCAAAAAATAGAGATGAAGTAAAGCAAGAAGATTAAGCAATGTACAATTAGGGATTGAGTGAATTAACCCTTAGGTATCATTGGACAATAGGTTGTATCACCTTTTGGCCTCGAAAAAGGCCAAAAATCCAGATCAGTGAACGGGGGCCGGCCCGGCTCTGTTTGGGCCGGTCCGGCCCAGTTACACTATTTTTGGAAATTTGTCCAATTTTAGGAAGGGCAAAAGGGTAAATCTCATGCTATCTCCAAAGAGCACTTAGGACATTTTGGACCTTCAAAAAAGGTTGGATACTCCCTCTCCACATATAAATACCACACCATTTACTCCTTTCAACAACTTTTGAATCTCTCATAAAGAAACTCTTGATCATTTGAAAGCCCACTCTCTGTCATCAATCATCCTATTCTCTCTCCTCCATTAAAGCTCACCCCCAAGAACTCAAGAGTTCCCAACCACTCAAAAAACAACTTCATCAAGAGTATTAAGAGTTAGAAGACATTAAAGAGAGTTCATTAACTTGAGCTTCTTTACTTCCTTTTTCCATCTTTAACTCAATCCACCTAAACTAAGGAGTATTCATATTTCATAATCAACTTGTCCAAACCCATTGAGAGTATGTGAGTTTACTTCTTACCCTTTAATCTTGTACAAGTTCTTCATCTCTTTTATTTCTGGAAACTGGGACTTCAAACCAGGAACTGAAGGAAAGTATGGGGCGCTAACTCCACTTGTTGTAAATAACTTGACACCCCACTTGGTGATAAACCAAGTGGGTAATATGCGTACATTCTTCATATGATATGCACTTGTTCTTGGATCTAAGTCTCCCTTTAATATTTGTTCATTTTATTGCTTATATATATATATAATATATATTATAGCACATAATGTGCAGTCCTCCAAGTTTGGGATTATAAATCACTTTCTTGTGAGTTGATCTAAGTCTTTCATTTCTATATATATGTATATTAGTAAATGCCCGTGCCCGAGGGCACGGTATAATTTTTTTTAATATAATTTTTTTCTTTTTTACGAAATTTATACTATAAATTTTTTATTTATAGAAGTAATTTTTCTTCCAAAAATATTATTAATTTTTAAATTACAAAAATAATAATAATTATTATTATTGCAATAAAAATAAATTTTATAAAATAAAAATAACCTTTCATAATTAAATAATAAAATATAATAATTTATAAAAAGTTTATTTCACTAATAACTAGAGTAATCATAACTTCAATGTGAAATATATTTAAATTATTTTAATTTTTAGTTTAATAATTAATTTAACATTTCTTTAAACTATTATTAAGAAGTTTATTTTAAAAATAACTATTCAGGCCCAATACTATATAGTCGAATAAAAATTGAGCCCAAAATCCAGGCCCATTACCTAACAATAAATATCTACGAAACCCTAATTTCTTTCCTTCTTACCAAACATTCTCTCCAGCTTTTCCGTTCTCCTCACGCCCCCTGCCTCGGCCCACCGCCGCCACGATCACGACTAACGACACCGCCCCGCCCCGCCTCCTCTCTTTCACCATCATCGACTCACACCACCACCGGCCACCATCACTATCTCCGCCTCCACCATCACTATCTTCGCCTCCCACCTCCATCACTATCTCCGCCTCCTACCTCCACCACCATCACTATCTTCGCCTCCCACCTCCACTGCTATAATCATCTCCGCCTCCACCAGAAATATTTTGTTTCAGATCTTACAGATCTTCTATTTTCTCCCGAGATCTTGTAGAGCTTCTATTTTAAATAACCTTTTTATAACGATTTTCGGATGAAGAAACCTTTTCTTCAAGAACTACTCTTTTAAAATATTCCGTTTTAAAAACCATTAGTGAACAAATTCAAAAATCTTCAAAAACTACTCTTTTATAATACTCTGTTTTAAAAACCTTTAGTGAAAAAAAGAATTCAAACATTTTGGATGATAAAACTCTCACCCATTTTGGGGCTGAAATTTTTACTTCTCTACTACTGGTTTGTCGCTCACTCCATCTATACCCAAGATTTTTTGTGGTTTTCTATTTCTTTTTTGTAATCTATTTTGTACAAAAAATTTTGTTCTTTTTTTGTTAACATCTTGTCTGCCTGTTCTTTTTGACAGTGAGTGTGAATAGGGGAGCAGGAGAAGGTTAAGCAGTCAGTGTAAATGAAGGCGGCGAGCATTTTTTGAAATTTGTGTTTTTTACTGTTGTGGATGTCTCTTCAATGAATAGTAGAATGCTCTCATTTATAATATAGATTATTTTAATTTTGAGTTTAATAATTAATTTAACATTTCTTTAAACTATTATTAAGAAGTTTATTTTAAAAATAACTATTCAAGCCCAATACTATATAGTCGAATAAAAATTGAGCCCAAAATCCCGGCCCATTACCTAACTATAAATATCTACAAAACCCTAATTTCTTTCTTTCTTACCTAACATTCTCTCCAGCTTTTCCGTTCTCCTCCCGCCCCCTGCCTCGCCCCACCGCCGCAGCGATCACGACTAAGGACACCGCCCCGCCCCGCCCCGCCTCCTCTCTTTCACCATCATCGACTCACACCACCACCGGCCACCATCACTATCTCCGCCTCCACCATCACTATCCGTGCCTCCCACCTCCATCACTATCTCTGCATCCTACCTCCACAACCATCACTCTCTTCGCCTCCCACTTCACTGCTATAATCATCCCCGCCTCCACCAGAAAGATTTTGTTTCAGATAGCACTTAATGATCCCTATTGGGTTGAAGCAATGCAAAAAGATCTTAGTCACTTTGAGCGATGTCAAGTATGAGATTTGGTGCCAAGACCCTCAAATCAGCAAGTCATTAGAACAAGATGGGTATTCAGAAACAAGTCTGATGAGAATGGATGCATCACTAAGAACAAGTCCAGATTAGTTGCTCAAGGTTATAGGCAGGAGGAGGGTATTGATTATGATGAAACTTTTGCTCCTGTTGCCTGCTTGAAGCAATAAGACTCTTCCTTGGTTATGCCTCAGACATGAAGTTCAAATTGTACCAAATGGACGTGAATAGTGCTTTTCTTAATGGTGACTTCTTCAATCTTCTTTGGTTCATTGGTTGAGACAAAGGCACTAGCAAACATAGCATCTGGATGATTAAGCATGCTTCTTGTAACTCTTTCACCAAAGAAATCACCTATAACGTTCTCAAGAGGGTGATTTCTTGAAGTTCTCGGAGCTTTAGGCAAGTCTTGCCTAACACCTTCTTGTCTGACACTTTCAAGAGGGGGATCAGGAGAGTTCTCTTGAGGAATTTTAGCATAGTCTTGGTTAAGAAAGGGGTTGCTTAAAATAGGAGAGTACTGTTCAGCAACCGGGGTGTTTTCAGCATTAGAGGGGTTTATATGGCTTGTGGATTTAGAAGACTTAGCATTTGGGGTACTTGCTGAATTTGTAGATTCAACAGCCAGGGTTGCTGATTGTAATGATTCAGCAGATGAGTGACTTGCTGAACTTGAGGTTTCAGCAGCCCAATGGAGAAGTTCAGTAAATGGGTCTGGAGGTTCTGGAGAAGTTGAACTTGGGATGTTTGCTGAATTCTGAGTTTCCACAAGTGGAGGATTATTTGTTGAAATGTTGACATGAGGTTATGTTGCTGAATTGGATGGACTTGCTGATTCTTCTAATGAATAATTGTACTGAAAAAAGAGGAACATTGCTGGGTGTATCTGCTTCAGCACTTGTAGAGTTGTTAGAATCAATAGCCTTATGAGGCTTAAGCAAGTCAAATTCATCAAAAGTTACATGAACAGATTCAACAATTTTCAAAAATTTTCTATTGAAAACTCTGAAAGCTTTACTATGTAAGGCATATCCAACGAAGATACCTTCATCAGCTTTCTCTTCAAATTTTCCTCTCTAATCAGCGCCATTGTACAATACATAGCATTTACATCCGAAAATTTTAATAAAGCTTATATTGGGGATCCTACCTTTCCATAGTTCATAGGGGGTTTTACTGTGATGCTTATTTATCAAGGATCTATTCTGAGTGAAGCAAGCAGTGTTGACAGCTTTTCCCCAAAAATATTGAGGTAGCTTGGCTTCAGCAAGCATAGTTTTTCCTGCTTTAATGAAGGTCCTGTTTCTTCTTTCAACAACACCATTTTGTTGAGCTGTTCAAGCAGCTGAGAAGTTATGATCAATGCCATTGTCATCACAGTAGCGAGCTACTCCTTCATTGACAAACTCAGTTCCCCTATCTTAGTGTATCCTGTTGATATCAGTTTCCTTTTGAGTAGCAAGCAATCTGAATAGCTTGGTAGCAGTGCCATATATTTCATCTTTGGATGGCATCAGTTCTATCCAAGTGTACCTGGTGAAATCATCTACAACAACCAAAGTGTATCTACTACCTCCTAAGCTAGATGTGGTAGTAGGACCAAAAAGATCCATGTGTAAGAGTTGGAGAGGTCCATTAGTAAAAGAACAAGGCTTGGTTTTAAAAGGTTTCTTAGAAAGTTTAGCAAGTACACAAGCCTTTCATTTTTGTTCAAGACATTCAGAAACAGGAGGAAGACCACTCACAAAGTTTCCTTTGGAGAGTTTTGATAAATACTTGAAATTTATGTGAGAAAGTCGTTTGTGTCATAGACAACTCTTTTCACTTGGAGTTTTAGCAAAAAGACATACTAAGGAGCTAGACTCAGCAGATTGAAAATTAATAGCAAAAACATTGTTGTGTATAAAGCCTGAGAGCACAGTTCTTTCAAATTTATCTTTAATGAAGCATAGGTTTGAAGTGAATAAACAAGTCATACCTTTGTCACATAGTTGAGATATGCTTAAGAGATTGTGCTTAAGGCCTTGGACTAAAGATAGCTTTTCAATTTTTGATTTGTCCTCTGATGATAGTTCTATAACCTACTGTGTAACCTTTGGAGTTATCACCAAAGATTACTGAGGGTCCAGCAACTTCTGTTATTTCAGCAAGGAGACTTGAATGTCCAATCATATGCCTTGAGCATCCACTGTCTAGAATCCATATGTCCCGAGTGCTATTGGTTTGGGCCATTAAGCAAACCTGAAATAAACAAAAAGCTTATGGTCCCCTTTTATTCCTTTGGGTCGGGAGGTCAGTTCTTCTTAGGCAACCATATCTGGCTACCACTGGAGGGTTTAGCTCTCTTGGATCCAGATAAGGTTCTAAGAAGACAATCATTAGACTAGTGACCAATCTCATTACACATTTGACATAATGAAGGAACATTAAGATTGTATACCTCCTCATAGGGGTCAGCCTGAGCTTGAGAGAATCCTTCAGGAGAAACTTTGAGTTTCAGCTTTCCATTCTTCATTAGGGTTCTGAATTTCTCTTTGCTGCTTGATGATGTACTTGTATCAGCATTTGAAGAGTTGGAGCTATCTGAATGAATAGTCTCAGCTGAAGTATATCATTTAGCTCTTTTGGCAGCTTCATCTAATTCAACAATCTTCAGCTTTGAGTTATCTTTCCTTCCTTCTTTGATCTTCTTTTGCTTACTGAGGAGCTTGCTTCAGTAGTCTTGGATTTAGGAGTATATCCTAACCCGGACTTGTCATGAGATACCTTTTGAGTGGCAAGGTTGGTTTGAACTGCAGCTTGTGGTTTAGCAAATGAGTTCACTACTGAGCTGAGCTCTTTGTTTCTTGTCACTACATCTCCAATTTGAGCAAGGCAAGTCTTTAGCTTAGCATTGAGAGACTCATTCTCTATGTTCAGCTTGGTTACTTCTTCCTTTAAGCAATGTAGTTCCACTATTTCAGCTTTTAAAGACTAATTTTTAGCACAGGCAATTATGAAATTGTCAGCAAGAATAATGTGAACTTCTTTAAGCTCTTCAAAGTCATTGAACATTTCATTCATGACATCTGGCATTTCTTCTTTGGTGAACTCCTTTATATTCTTCTTTTGCTCCTTCTCTCTTGTTTCTCTATTCTCAATGCGAGGGGGTCCTCTTGGCATGGATTTAACATATTCCTGAGTAGTACATATTCCTGAGTAGCACGAGCAGAGGGGGTTTAATAGTATTCTTCTGCTAATTTGGGAGGTCAGCAGATGAGGCAACTTCATCTAGGTCAAGTAACAGTAACAATGGATTTTTTGAACTTTCTGGTGGGGTGTATTCAGTACGGGTGTATGTAAGAGATTTTCTTGGAGGTTTAATGGGAGTTATAGGATCTGAGCTTCTGATGATCCGTGAGAAGCTTTTAGAGGGTCTTAGTTGACCATAGAGACCTCCTCCATATTTGTGAATGATGTAGCCATGTGGATTCTTGGAATCTGGGATGGAGTCTTCAATATCATCTTCTTCATGAATCCTGGAAGAAAGTAAGTCAGTAGGATCACTATTGAAAGTGGGAAAATTATCTAAGGGATAAGTGTAAGAAGGTGAAGTAAGCTTAAGCAATTCAGCATCTTCCACTGAATCCAAAGCCATAAAGCTAAGATCAACTTCTTCTGCAAAGTTCGCAGTTTTTCTTCTTGTCCTTCATTATCTGAATCTGATTCCAAAAAAATTAATGGTTTTTCTGCCTTATCTTCAACAACCAATCCTTTCTGCTTTTGGAAGTATTTGGGAGGCTTCTTCTTAAGATACTCAAACTTTGGTCTAGGACATTTTGATGCAAAGTGTTCTGGTTTTCTGCAATTGTAGCATACAAGTTCTCCTTGAGCATTCTTTCGTTCTGAAGGCTTGACAAAAGGGTTTTGGTAGTTTGAAAAAGTAGGAAAGTTCGAAGGCTTTTGGAATCTGGGTGGCTGTCTTTTGACAAATTTATTTTTGGGATAGTTTCTGGCAAAGAAAGCAAAATGCATCTTCTTGGGGTTCTTCAGATAAAGATGGTTCAGTAGGAGCTTGAATTTGGAGTTGATGAGATGGGATATCTGAGTGATCAGGGACAAAGATATTTGTTTGAGCAGGTAAGGCTAATTGCTTATATTGTTTGTCACTGTTTTGAAGTTTAAGCAACTGCTTTTCATAGAGGAATAGGCTAGAGACAAGATTTTGGATATGAGTTGTTTTTAGCTCTCTTGACTCTGTGATAGCTATGATCTTCATATGCCAGTTGTTTCCTAAGGCTCCTAGGAAACATATGTTTAGATCTTTCATGCTATAATCCTTTTCCAATCCTGCACAATTATTAAAAACTTCACAAAATCAGTCATAAGCATTTCTTAAAGGCTCATTTGGTCTCATACTGAAAGCTTCAAACTCTTTAATAGCACAATAGAGTTTGTTATCTTTGGTGATTTGATCACCTTCAAAATATTGTAAAATAGCAATCCAAATTTCTTGAGCGGTTTTACAACGGTAGACATGCTTATATGTCTTGTTGTTAATACCGATTACTAAGATATGTTTGGCTTTATTGTCTATACTACTAGTGATCTTATCTTCATCATTCCACTCTCCTCTAGATTTCCTTACAACAGTTTTAGAAACTTCAACATGAGGACCAACACCCTCTACATCAGCAAGTTGAGTGACCACTCTAGAAGAGGTGCTGGCTTTAAGTGGAAAGAGAGGTCTTTTAAGAACAACAGCATAAGTCTTTCATCAATAGAATCCATGAATTTTTTCATTCTATCTTTCCAGACTTCAAAATTATTTTCATCTAAAAGAGGGACATTTGTAATATTGCAAGAATGCAGTAATTTGTTGGCCATTGGATCTTTGCTTACAAGCCGTTAAGCTCAGAAATATTCTTTTCGCAAAGATAGCTTTGATACCAATTGTTAGTCCCAAAGAGGCCAAATAGGCTAGTAAGTGGGCATCTGCAAAAGAGGCTGTTATGGTCTCTTTTGAGGGATCCACTTGTTCATCGTCATCGTCTACTTTTTTTTTGTTGCTCACTGGTATCAAGGACTATGTCCTTACTAATCCAGTCTGACCCGGGTCGCGCACCTAGCATTGGCAGGTGAGTCTCCCAGCGAGGATTTTCTGTATACGATGAGACTCGAACTCGAGACCTCCCTTAAGCGAATCCAAGCCGCTTACCACTTGGACCAACCCCTATTGGTCGTCATCGTCTACTGTGTGGGAGAAGCATGCGCATTTGGTAGATAAGAAAAAAGATCAGTTAATGGGTAGGAGAGGGCGGTTTAGTGATGTGAATGCGAATTCAATATCAATGGAGGAGATGACGGATTTTTCGCCGCTTTCAGTGCAGGATCCATGGCCAAGTGATGCAAGCTCACCTTCATCAAACAGTTTACTAAATCATGTAGTTTCGTACGTGAGCCAAAAAAGCTGGTGTGATAACCCATATCCCACATTGAATGGAAATGGGAAATCGGTATGGTTTATATAGAGCCCCTACTACCCACCTAGCATCAAATCATCCATGAACTTTTAGGTCGCCTGTGATGGGCTCTTAACCAAAGATGCGGCGCTAGGTGTGCCCTAATGAGCGAGCTAGGTAGCGGACCGGATCTTCAGACTCGAGGCATGTCTTTTGAATGACTTGTAGTGTTTAGTTAGCATGCCAAAAACAATATCTGTTAAACGCAAAGCGAAGCCCGTTTATCAGTGTGAGAGAGAAATTACAAGGTTGAATTCATGCCCAAAAAGTAAAATGCAAAAAAGAGGCTTAGTTAGTTATGGTATTTGATACTCCAAATTGGTGGAATATTTCTTTATAAGATGGGTTTAAAATATAGTAAAGTAAAAAGTAGATCGGAGAAAATGCTACACATTAACTCGCTCTAATCTAATTTAATCTGTTAAATTCATTTCAATTTAATTAATTATAAATTTGTATATTATAATGTATAAAAAATATTTTTTTTGTGAAAGAAAATCAAATATATTAATTTGAGTTTAACTTAATTCATTTATTAAACAATTGAATTGATCAATTAATTAAAATCAAATAATTATACTTGGGACCACAAAAAAGTCCACTTCAAATTAATCACCAATACATGGTATAGATACGCGACCCATAAAACTTTACAAATACAATATCCCATTTTAACCCTCCCAAAATTTCTGATTAATCTCCAAAGTCACCTCGGGATAGGGCTCAGCGCGGCGATTCCAATTGACTCTGTTATAAGCGGGAGTGACTTAAGAGTTAAGAGCTCCGAGCCTATTCGTTAGCTCTCCACCCTGGCTCATGTGATTCACATTCTGCGATTTACCTCCTTCATATTGGCTCAAGACAGTATCGATGAGGGCCTAGCGTGATTGCAGTCTCAATTTTATTATTTTTTTTTAATCTCCAAAGTCAGAGGAAGAACTAAGAAAAAGAAGAAGAAGAAAAAAAAAGCAAAAGAATTATCAATAAGTAGCCGCCTTCTTTAAGGAAGTCAAAGTAACCTTGGCACCTAACGGAGAATTAGCAACCTCAATCTCAAACGAGTCATAACGCAGGAACAATTCCACCACAAACAACCTCGCAATCAACACCGCAAAGTCCTTCCCAACGCACTGCTTGTTCCCAACGGTTGGACTCTCCGTTTCAGGCCCGTTAGACCACAGCACGTGCTTCAACAGCTCCTCCCCCTCCCCAACGAACCGGTCCGCCACAAACTCCTCCGCCCGCTCGAATATTTTCGGATCCTTTGTCGCAAACGGTTGGTACCCGAACAGAATCTCCCCCTCTTTGACTTCAAACGCCGCGTCGTGCGACTCTATTATGAGATCGCGTTTCGCCTTTCCGTACTGCAACGCCACCGGCGGCTCTAGTCTGAGCGCTTCGTACACTAACGATTTCATCAACGGCATCTGTTCCATCGCGCCCATCGTTACCTTTCCGCCGTTGGATTTGACGGCGGATCGGATTTCCTCAGCTAGTTGACTGTGGAGTCTGGCCCCACCGCGGCCGATCCATTTGAGTGTGTTGGGGAAAATGATCTTGATCCCGCCGAATGCGTTAAAGCACGTGGCAAATATCAGATTGTGGCACGCTTCATCTCTGGAAACCCCCAATTTTTCTCCTTTGTCGAGAATAGAAGCCGCGGCGTCGTAGAAATAATTGTACAGTTTCTGGTAGTCCTTTTTTATCAGAGCAGGAGGGAGACGGAAAGTATGGAGAAGCGGTTCTTGAACGAGAGCCGGAAGCCCGAGGTTTAGCAACGGGGCAAGGTTGAACAAAACCCATTTACCAATAATGTTTGGTCCGTGGCTTCCGAGTTCTGTGTCAGCTGGATTGCGCTCGAAGTAAGCCCGGCCCAAAAACGTAAAAGCCGCCTGATCGTTGGCTTCGTTGAAGCCGGCTTTACCCTTTTTGGCTAGCTCCGTCTCCAGACTATTAAACAGCTCGCCATAGCTTTTGCTGAACTCAGGCAAGATTCTGCTTCGAGAAGATTTAAGCATGTGAAACATGAGTTCTTTTAGCTGAGCGTGTTTGGGTTCGGAGGGATCCAGGTAGGACAACATACGGTAGCCGCCGGTGAGTTCGGTGGAGGGCATGTAGGTCCCAGTGAACAAATCTTTCTTCTCAACCTTGGAGACGTCGAAGAGGACGGGGAAGCTTCTTCCGTCTAGCAAAACGACGACGTTGGGGATGTTGGAAATGAAGGGCCCAGGCGGCATGGTGGCGCGGAAGACAGTTGATTGGTGTTTTAGAACGCGTGACTTGAAGAATTCGTCGCGCCCGCCGGGACCGTAGAAATACTCATGCTTGTTTCTGAGAGGGGTAATGAAGGGAATTCCATAGGACCCGGGTATTTGACGGATCGGGAGATTGGTTTTTTCGACGGGTTTCGAATGAACAGACCCGGTCGACGACGACAAAGGTTTTTCTGAGACGGAAGCTGAGATGATCAGGCGGGCGGCGCGTCGACGGGACACGTAGGGCTGCGATGACGACAGCAAGACGGGTGAAGGTTTTGATGATGATGCCGATGGGGAAAACTTGGGCTGTTGGAGAGCAGGGAAAGCTAGGGAAGAGGAAACCGCCGACGCCATTTCTGAATGTGTGTAGGTTTTTGACCAGTGCCAAATTTTCTAGTGATAAAAATGGGAGATGGATTATAAAAAAGGAGGACAATGAGTGAGATTTTGGGTGGGTGGGGTTTGGAAAGTTAAGATGATGAAAAGGAGCGAGTGAGTGGAAAAACCATTGGGTCTCTGTATTTATATTCATTCATTCGTACTGATGAGAGAGTATTTTGCTGATTATAGTGTGTGTGAGAACTAAAAATCGTGCTGATTATAGTGTGTGTGTGTGTGTGATGGAACCGACCAAAAAAAAAAAAACACTCTTTTGTTTAGTGCATGTGGAATGCATGAATCTGTAAGTAAAATAATGGTGGGTTTTGTGATGGCAGGGGGAGGAAGGGTGGACGGCAGAAACAATCTCATGGTTATATATGTGATGTTGTTTATACCGGTGGCCATCGTAAATTAAAACTTGCTTAGAGATAAAAATGACTGTAATCACAATATCTATACTTCATCATCCGTTTCATTACGTTACTTGATAATGTTACTAAGGAAATAAAGGATCACAAGATTTGAGACATTGAGACAAGGCTTATCAGAAGACTTATTTTCAAGTCTTATGATGAAGACTTCTGATATTCTCAAGGTCTCCGACTAATGCAGTGTAACGCCCCGTGAATCAATTAATAAAATAATATAAATATATATATTATTATATTGTATGGTATGGTATTTACATATTATGGGGAATATTTGACATTGTGCTATATGTTATATTTTGTCAACTAAAATAATCGGTTAAGGGGAATATGTTATGGAA
>JAOWAN010000054.1:1393934-1405188 GCA_028566635.1 Lobelia cardinalis | reverse complement strand
TTACACTCTTTTTTCTTTCTTCCCCTCCCCTCCCCTTCTTCTCTTCTCTTTTTATTCTTTTCTCTCTTATCCTTTTCCTTGAGACTTTTGGACTTTCGATGGTTCATCTTAGCCGACCCCAACTAGTTTGAGATAAAGGCTTTGTTGTTGTTGTATGGTAATAGACGGTACTGTTTAAAATATGAGATGAAGTAGATGAGTTTTTTTGCTTAAATATCTATTTTACCCTTGGATGTAAAAGGTTGAATGTAATTCATAATATTTAAATGTGATGTGAAAGGTTTGAATGTGAGGAGAGAATTAATAAAAGAGGAGAGAGAATGTAATGTGAAATGTTTGAATTGATTATATGAGTGTATAAGTATAGGGGTAGTAGATGGAAGGAGTGTGATATATGTGATATTTGGGTGTGATATTTGATATGTGATCGGATATTCTCCGTATTCTCATATGGCACCAAATTGGACTTGTGATCTGGGCCTTACTAATTTCAAGTTCATTTGGCAAGTTAACTTATAAGCATTATCACTAATTTTCTCCAAAATTTGAAATGGTCCATCCCCACGATGGTGCAATTTTGTTTTTCTTTGGTTCAGAAACCTTTCTTTTCTCATATGAACCCAAACCCAATCTCCGGGATTGAAAACAACGTTCTTCCTTCCTTTGTTCACCCTTCTTGCAACGTGTTCATTTTTAGCTTTCAAACGATTGTGGATAGATTCATGCAATATCTTCACGACTTCAGCCTTTTTAGCTCTACAAGATCTAATGGAGTTAAAAGATTAAAGCCATAAACTGTTTCAAAAGAAGATAGAGAAGTAAAAGTGAGTAGTCCTGTTATAAGCAAATTCAGAAATTGGTAAACAATCCTCCCAACTCCTTAGATTCCTTTTGATGAGTGCACGAAGTAGAGTGCCCTAAGTCCGGTTGGTAACTTCGGTTTGTCCATCCGTTTGAGGGTGACAAGTTGTAGAGAAAAGCAACTTTGTTCCGAGCCTCCCCCAAAGTGTCTTCCAAAAGTAGCTTAGGAATTTAACATCATGATCAGAAACAATGGTTCTTGGAACACCATGTAGACGCACCACTTCTTTAAAGAACAAATTAGCAACATGTTTTGTATCATTCGTTTTCCTACAAGGAATAAAGTGTGACATCTTAGAAAAACAATCAAAAACCACAAAAACACTATCCATACCTCCATTCTGGATATCACACTTTTTTTGGCTCCGTGGTTGTTCAACATAACTTCTTGGTGACATCAACCTTGTCCAGGCTCTATGTCCCTTAGGAAATTAAAAGCATAAACAGGAGTTTTGAGATAATGATATCACAAATTTGCATTCATCAATTACTATAGTTGGTGAAATCACGGCTTGAGCTTGCAGTTTTAGAGTAAACTACCTCCATTCTGCACAATTTTAGACAATCTATTTGATTAAAAAAGAATAAGAGAACTTGTAGACACAAATAGCATAGTTTGGATCTAGGAAAAACTTTTGGACACTGATCTTCCTTTTTGGTCCCTAGAAGGCAAGTTATTTTAGAGGGGCCACTTCATTTGGACACTCCAGAAAGGAATAGTACTATTAGACATTTAGCTTAGAACAGAGGGTGTATATAATTGAAAGAATAGGATCACAGAAAATGATTTTAAGTAGTCCTTGCATCAATATTTGTTTGGGTTGTCAATATCTGTGCATCAGAACAGTGTATGTGTCTTATGTGAGTTATTATTGGAGTTTTAGGTTTCGGACGGTTGAACAGCGGTATGAAACTTGTTCATGCAGGGAACGCTACAGAGACCTCATCAAGCAATGTCAGTTGATGCATTCAAGCATAGGGACCGGCTCCCTGGCCTACGTTGTTGGGTCCAAAGTCATGGATATGAGGACAATGTCAAAAGATGACGGGAGAAAGGAGGCTGAAGTCAAAAGTAGACAAGCTTTTAATGATGATATCGATAGATTAGGGAATTGTTGTGATTGCGCTGATAATTGTGCACATACATCATATCCGATCCCTAGGGAAAGCTCTAGTGATTCAGCAGAGCTAACTAGTGTGAGAGGAAGCACGGATGGAGCAACATTTGACTCTTCTTGTTTTATACCTTCTGCTAGTCCATACAACTGCAGTCCACCGAAACTTGGATGTGAGGCACATGAATCACAATATGGGACTGAAAGTTATTTTGATTTTCCTCCTTTACCAGTTACAGATTTGTTTGAAAAGACTGGCAAAGATAAAAATGGATGTGAATCACATGAAGGCAGACATTCTTCTCAGCGTAAACTGAAGTTCGAAGATGACCATGTCTACAATTTTCAAATTAATAACAATGTAGATCTAATCATGGATAGCTCACCATCAAAAGATGCATTACATCCAAGAAATTCTGGAATTGAAATGGTTCATAAAATTTCTCATGAACCTGTGTCTCGGCCAAGTAATATAGAATATGAAGCAGAAATAGTTAACAAACTAAGAATATCGGATGCACCAGAAATGCCGGTTATGAACGCAACCTCATCTCAAGGAGGAGCTGTAGCTGAAGAGAGGGTATCTGAATGGCTTTGGACATTGCATCGAATAGGTAACTTAGTAATAATTTAATATTTTTTTTTTATGTGAAAGGAACTTTAGGTTTTATCTTCTTGCTTATTGTACTTTCTATAAATAACTTTTTCTTCTACAGTCGTCGATGTTGTTAGGACAGATAGTCATCTGGAATTTTACGAGGACACAAAAAATTTAGCTCGAATGTCAGATATCCTTGCAGTTTATGCCTGGGTTGATCCTGCAACTGGATATTGCCAAGGTAATGATTCTCTCTTTTAGTTGCATCTTATCCTCCACCATTTACTTCAAATTTGTTTCTTTCTTATATTAAGAACTCTAGTTTACTATATTTGTGTGTAATATTTTTTTGCAATGGAATTGTGATGGTAGGCATGAGTGATTTGTTGTCTCCCTTTGTTGTGCTCTTTGAGGATAATGCTGATGCTTTTTGGTGCTTTGAGATGCTTCTTCGCAGAATGGTATGTCTAAAATTGAAACCTTGACCATCAGTGCTTTCATTTCTACTGCTTATTCACTGGTTCACTTCTCTCCAGCGCGACAACTTTCAGATGGAAGGACCAACTGGGGTGATGAAGCAGCTGCAAGCTCTGTGGCATATTTTGGAACATACAGACAGGGAAATGTTTGCTCACTTGTCACACATAGGTGCTGAAAGTCTTCATTTTGCTTTTCGGATGCTGCTGGTACTCTTCCGCAGGGAGTTGTCTTTCAGTGAGGCTCTTTGCATGTGGGAGGTTGGTGTTTGTAGTTATCGTTCTCACTAGGCATTACATAGTATGATACAAACTTATAAAATGGCATGATATGGTTATACTGCTTTGATTGTACTGGGAAGTGGGAACGATATCTTGATATTTCATTGGAGCAAGTCCACTTAACTTTGGAAGCCAATCGGATGTGGCAATCTATAATTTCTTCTAGCTGCAATTTTGCCTATGGAAGCTGTAGACAAGTTTTATGATCGTATGGTGAAACCTGTTACTTCCATCACATAGGGAAGCAGCTTAGGAGAACCTAAGGCAGGACATCTATTTGTTCATTTACATCCTGTAAAAACTTTCCAGGTTTGGGTTCCAAATTCTGCAATTACAATCTGGACCCTCAAGCAACCGTTTGGACATCTATTTGTTCATTTATAAATGCGTGCGGACTTTTCTCAATTATTTCAATGGAATTATTCTTACTTAATACATACGTTATCTTGGGGCATAATTACCAGAACACTTTGATAAGCATATCATTAAAGTTGCTGTCTGATGTTACTCTGCATAATTACTTACCATAAATTGGGTGCTGCAATGAAAGTGAGGATATGACTTATGGCCTCTCTTGAACATTTCTTGACTCAAAAGGTAGATGAATGGGCTGATCACAGGAAACAAAAACATGTGAAGTTGATTTGTTGAGCATGGTGGTTTATTTGATGTCATCATATTCTCCTTGATCGTGACAATAACAAGTATGAGTTAATAAATTGCCATTTATCATGAAAGTTGAAACTCATCTTCTGCATTCTGTATATGATTCAGATATCAATGCATCATATTCATGAATGAACATATAAGTCATGACAAATCTGTGTTGGAGTTTTGGTTAGAACTTTTTTTAATTGTAGTCTTCTGTTCTCAATGCAGATGATGTGGGCTGCTGATTTTGATGAATCTACGGCATTTAGTCTGGAGGAGAGCTGTCCTGAACTGTTGGTCTTACAGATTGCAAGGGAATCATGTCCAGCAGTAGGAGAAGAAGTTATTGAGATTGAAACTTGTGATTCCAAGGGTGGCTCGCAATCAACACATGGAAATATGGAACGCTCCATCTCTGACGACTCTGGAATGAAATCCACATCAGTGTATCCCTTTTGTGGTTTGGCAAAGAACTTTTGGTCTAAAAATGACCATTTTCAGATATGCACTATAGTATCATCGACGAGGAATGGCGATGATGAATTACCTGTGTTTTGTGTGGCTGCAATTCTTATTATGAACCGTCAGAAAATCATTAGAGAAACCCGTTCAATTGATGATTTGATAAAGGCTAGTAGATTATTCTATGTTTCCAGCTTCATAAATTGGCATATTTTGTTTGTCAATGATTGATTATAACATATTTGGACTAAATGCTTAGACAAAATATGTGAGCCAGTCTATGTGTGAATGGTGCTGAGCATGCGATTTCTGGCTCATTCTCTCTCTCTCTCTCAAATTTATTTACTTGTTTTATTTTAGGGTTGCATTTGTCTAATTTGTGCAGTAACTTTCCCATGATGCAGATATTCAATGATAACTTGCTCAAGATCAGGGTTAGAAGATGTGTACGTACAGCCATTAAACTTCGGAAGAAATACTTCTACAAGGTTTAGAGAACTTTGTCATATTTATCAGTTTCATTTTATATGTACAGTTAGAGACTTTCTTTCTTAAAATCAGGAGAAGATAAATAATACAAGGCCGGGCTCTTAAACCTGCTAATTTTCAATTTGATGAATGAATCCTTTGTACATGATTTGGTGAATAATCTAGTGTATCTGCTGTGTATTTGTTTTTGCTTCAAGATGAGTTGGTTTTTCTTTGAGGTTATCTTTGTGTTATATGCTTAGTTTACAAGTTCGCATCCCCTTGGAGCTTTGTCTAACATATTCAAATATTCTTCGCTCATCAAAAGGAAAAGTATAGAACTTGGGGGATATACAGCCCCCAGGCCATGGAAATAGATATCTGTCCACTGGAGTTAATCAACTGAGAAACAGTTGCAATGTTTTCCATTAACATTGGCTGCTGTGTGTCAGTTGAGTTGTTTTATCATTAAAAAGCCACGATTGGTAAACTGACAACTAATTTATCACTGTAGTGCCGTTTTGTTTTGTACAACCCCAAGCTGCTGGTTCACATTTTTGGTTTATATGGAATTTTTCACTCTAAATTGGTGAAACTATGAGTGGTGTACATCATCATATTGATTATCATCGTCAATGATTCCCTTTCATAACTTGTGTATTGTTTGGACCCAGCTAATAAAGAATCGAAGTCCAGCAACTCATGATGGTGACTAAGGATGCGATATACTTCTCATGCAATCATATATTATGTATGGCAGTATTGGTTGGTGCCAACGATTTGGGTTTCAAGTTTCCATGGATGACAGAAGCTTTTCCCTTTCATACTTTTATTTTCAAAGGAGATAATAGCGGATTGCTTGTGCCGTTTGAACATTCATCCAGTTGTTGATACTCCTAAGCCTTTTCCACCTAGACCAAGGTAAAGTATTTCTTCTATATTTTCATTAAGAACTAGTTGTTAGAAAAGCTTGAATGATCTATATGATCTATTCATATGGCAGAGAGAGTACAATATATTGTAATTCTGTTCCTACTCTTTTCTAACTTTTTCTAAGACTATAACTGTGAAGAGTTTTACCATTCATGATATCATGTGGAGGCACTAGTATTTATGATAGTGAGTTACTGAATTGCAATGGTTTTGTTGGACCAGGCTTTTTAAATGTCAGAGACCAGTTTACCTTCTGAACTGTTTAACTCCGCGTTGAATCAACTGTCAATTACCCGGTTTAAGAAACCAGAAATTGAAGTTTTATATTTTACCGGAGCTTATATTTTGAAAAGCAGTTGGGTCTTGGGTCGTGATTCTGGAGTATGGTTCAATCTTAACCTTGTATCAAAACATTATTTTCACTGAAGTTGATGGAAGTTTTTGATGTATTTGGGGAAAGAAGAAACATTGGTGTTTCTGTGGATAGGCAGCTGAAATTTGCCTTTCTTGTTTTTGTGTCAAGTTCAGTTAGATTCATCGTCATTATTTATTTTTGTACTTTGGAATTGTGAAATCCGATGGGTGGTTTTTTTATTTGGTTTTTGAGTTTTTGTAATGATTAAAGTAAAAAAGAGAGAAAAACTGTGGGACCAAAGAGAGAAAAATTAAAAATCTAAAAACCTGGGTGAAAAACACCCAGGAGAACACACACAAAGCCCTTCTTAGTGCAGTTGACTAGTCAAATTTGTTCCTCCACAGATCATATCTCCCAAAGCTTGTCGTAGTTACTTTTGCTCTCATTCTATACCATGTGTATAAGCAGATTAATAAAAGCTGGCCCTTTGGCTGCGGTCTGCTTGGTCTTCCATATGATCAAACAAGTTTCTTAAAAATGTTCCTGCAAGGTTTCATTTTTCAGATTTGTGTGATTCATGGATAAAAGATGCATCCTTGTGGCTTCTTGTTACTTTTTGCAAAAAAAACTAAGCTTAAGGCAAGAATGCAGAAGTATCGATCACCTTTTGTTCTGACGTGAGGACCTTGGTCTTGTCGTGAGATTATTTATTTGTTTCCACAGATTGTGGAAGAAAGTGGCATCATCCACCTTGGTGACTATTGTAAATCAATTCCATGTGGACATACTCTCTTTTGCAAATCCAGTTTCATTTTTTGTTGGAATATAGATGAGCTTGTTGTCATAAGTCCTAACAATAGACAAGAGATGATTCGGATCATCACTTTAGGATATTTTCTTTTGAAAGTACTGCAGTTAGTGAAAGTTCCTGAACGTTGATGCATAGAAATAAAGTTTTTTTATGTCAATTCTTTTCACACCATATTTGGTGTTACAATGACATAAAAATGAATGGATATAGCTGATTCTGCCCTTTTCTCTTTCTGTCTTCAGGATTGTGAAGGTTAAATGGCTTTGCTTCTTGGAGGTGATTGTGGATATTTCTTGCAGGTTAGGACTGTGAAGTGGAAGCTTCTCTGTTGTGCCATATATTTCGGAGGTGATTTAAAAGTATTCAGTTTTGATAGCTTATAACTGGTACTAGCGGGAGAAAGATATAGTTGGGCGAGTCGACGGAAATTATACATGATTTTCTGGGTAAAGATGTCTTTCGAGTTTGTATCCCTGAATGGGAAAAAGTTATGGTATGAAAATCTTGTTTTTCAAGAGAGGAATTTTGTGATCTTATGAGTTTGATAATTATTATTTCGTCTCCACCATATGTTGATCAGACTACATAGAAGGCTAATTATTCAGCCTAAACCATACATGCCAAATTGGTTTTAACAGTTGTATTACCTTCACTAGTTTCTATATATATAATATCGTGGCAATCACTCTTAGTTACATACCTCCCCCTCGTCCCTACTTGAAGTTTGGGTTATTCTTGTTGGTCATTCTACAGTTTTGACGTATCTCACCTTTGTCTCCTGTCAAAACCCTAAGGCCGCTCATCCGCGATATTGAGAATGCAAATTCTTTCCTGAAGTCTTCAAATCCGGCAGCATATTCTTGAGCTAGCTGATAAGTTGCATTACCATAACGTAGCTGCTGATCGACTCCTAGAACTGATTTATGGGTCAACCTCTCTTGAGTAGTACGAGTTGGTGAAGCTGTACCTGAGACTGTTGTCCGTGTTGAGATACACCATCGGGTCACTTTGTCCCGTGCTCAATTTGGGTGGGCATAACTTTCTCAGGTAACTTACAGTCGATTTTTCCATGCTGGGGTCTGGTTTTCCGGTATTCGTGAAATTGTATAGCCGGTCGTTAATGTGGCTACAGTGAGTCCTACCCATTGTGTGTGCTCCTGAAATTACAACGTTAGGAACAACTTCATGATATTATGATTTGCAGCAATAACTTACTTTTATGTGCATGTCTGTATTAAGAGCATTTTCCCAAGATTTGTGCTGTAAAGGTTCTAGGGTTTGGGGCAAGTAATTTACCTAAGAGTGTAGCCAAGTCCTGCACATTTAAACCTTTGGATTCAAAGTATGTTAATGCTGACTCCCAGGAAATTGAAGGCGACGGAAGGTCCACCCACACGGCATCTGATTCCACCTCATCCTTTCTTCCCAACAGAACTGGATATGACGGGGCGCCTGCCTGTAAACGTAACATGTTGTGTACACATGCATGATCAGCCCGGCTTGGCATACACATTCTGGGAAGGAGGAAGCTAGTGCATATTAGATCGAAATCCGTTGGAATTTTTTAATTAGAGCTTACAAGATGAGCGGCATCACGGGTGGCGAGATTAAGAATGTCGGCACACGAGACAGCACCAGGAAACGATGGATGGGTTGGTGGTACGTACATTAACCATGCAATCGAAGTAGAGCAACTTGAAGAACTTGGCTGTGATGCTCTTGTCCCGACCCCAGAATATCTGGACTTGATGCTTCACAAAAGCCTCCACATTTTCGCACGTATTGTGCTTCTTGTAGTAATGCCGAGTGAGGCCTTTATCCTCGGGTGGCGAGCTCATCATCACTGCCGCGACAAGCGATAGTATTACCGAAAACCCTTCCTCCCTCCCTCCCTCCCTCATCTGGTTGCGTTTGGATGAGTGATTTATTGATTTGGTTTTTGGTTTTTTGTAATGATTAAAGTAAAAAGTAAGAGAGAGATAGATAGAAAAACTGTGAGACCAATGAGAGAGAAAAGTCAAAAATCAAAAATCCTGGGTGAAAATCACCCATAAGAACACAACCTATATATACGCATCGATCCCATCATCTACATACGTGTCTACACCGACATTGCCAACTTGTAGCATTCATTCATTATATAGTATATATGAGAGCGCAGTTTAACCAGCAGTTGGCGTTTCTTTTTAAACTTTCGATAACAAGCTTTCCACTTCCACATATGACGGCACGTGCGCAGGGTGGGTTTTCCTCGTGCGTTCACATCACATTTGATTTAAGCTAGCTAGGCACATCAACATTAATTAATTCTCTATGCCATAAATTTTACAAGTGTGTGTGTGTGTTCATCTTAAGTTTAAGCATTGATAGATTTTTCTACAAAGAAACATTTTCTTCTGTTCAATAAAATATTGGAGGAGATGTCAACTTAGACAAATTTGACTCGAGACACGTAGATTGTAAATTACGTAATGTACGAAATTGGCAATGCCATCCCATTGCTAATCAAACTTCTTACAAGATAACTTTTGGTGGTTTCGTTGTTTACCATTTATTTATATATATATATATATATATGGGTGGTGGGTCGCGCTCCAATAGGAACCAATTAAAATAGATACTATAGGAACCAAAGACACAGTAACGAAAAAATTTACTGTGTTTGGAGATTCAAAGACACAATACAAATATTTTCAGTACTGTGTATTTGAATCTCCCAACACAGTAAATATTTTCGTTATTGTGTCTTTGGTTCCTATAATTCCTACGATATTTAGGTTCTCATTTGAGCGACTATATATATATATATATATATGGGTGGTTTCGTAGGATTACCGTATCAAAATTCTATTATTATTATTATAAACTTTAATATTATTATTCAATCAAAATTTTGGAATTATCGAAATTTGGTATACCAAACTATCGAAATTTTGATTTGGTACAATAGGTTAATAATATTACCAATTTTCGCCCTAAATAAAAAATGTAATATTTGTAAAAATGGTGATTCCTTAAAAATACATATATTTAGATCATTCTCTTTTTTTTTTTTTAATTAAATTGAGAGTATGTCAATGTAGTGAAATGTGTATAATTTGACAAATATCCTCTCAATAATGTCATTTATTTAGAAAAAATAAATTCATTTCTTATTATGATTGTAATTAAGTAAATTTTTTTTCTGTAATTATCTTTTCCTATTATGTAATAAAATATATGAATCGTAAATCCTTTTTCTATTATAATTGTAATTAAGTAAAAAAAATTTTTCTTGATTGTGTTAGAACTCCCGTTCTCGCGCCTCAATGATTTAAAATCTTTTGTTTTGAAATTTGTTGATTTTCCTTGGATGAACAACATGTGTTATCGGGCACATGCGATGAGAACTTTGGTACGACGCGGGTTTCTCTTTAGTGACCACTCAACTTGTTTGAAAAATTGAAAGTCGCCATCTCCGTTTGTATTTAAAGATTTCGAAAGCACAATAAGTGTAAGAGATTGTAGGTTCGGGGGCTAGGTTACCAATCGGAAAGGGGTTAGACACTCACTTCGCTCCTTCGGTCTCTAAATAATGTTCTAGCATGCATATCTCCTATTGGTTAGTCGATTGGTTGGTTGGTTGTTTACATGAGATTCAAGAATGATGCAAAAAAGTGAGCTTGGTCTTATCATCATTTACTTACACTTTAATCATGCAAGAAGAAAGGATGTTCATTTTATTCATGTGAAAAGAAAAGAGAGTATTTATATTTTATGCAAGAAATATACATTTTAGTCATGTATTTGAAAGAAAAAGAATGCACATTTTGATCATGCAAGTCGAAAAAGGATTTACACTTTAATTATGTAAAAAAGAAATGTTTGTGGTTGTAAAACTAAATCGAAACCAAAACTAAATACTAATAAATCTCACAAAATTGAAACCAAAACTAAATACTAATAAATCTAATTGCCTAAATCGCTAAACAAAAGGGAAACACGTAGCTGCTAACTGCAGCTCTTCCTTCGTGTAATATGACTTTGAGTCTTTGATAAATTTATTATTTTATTTTATTGCTTTCGTATCTAAGCCTCTCCAATTTTCTTAAATATTTGAGGATTTATCGGACAATAACGGATACATTTATATCCAGGGAACCAAAATACAGGGAACCAAGTAAATTACTAAAATACCCATTTTTATACCCTTTTTTTTTTTCAACTCTCCCTCTTTCTATCTCTCTCTATCTCTCTCTCTTT
>JAOWAN010000054.1:1363161-1393834 GCA_028566635.1 Lobelia cardinalis | reverse complement strand
TGAAACCACACGAGATGTATCTCGTGTAATCTCACACGAGATGTGTCTTGTGTGAAACCACACGATCATCTCGTGTATACCATCTCGTGTATATTTACACGAGACGAGCAAGGGCAGCTTTGGAATATTTTATTCCCTGTATTTAAGGTTCCCTATATATAGTATTTTATAATTGTGAATTGTAAAAAACGCAAATGTTAGATTATAAGTTTGTTTCTTTAAAATATAAAATACAGTTTAAACCATAAATTTCAATTCCATATGAATAATATATATATATATATTAATCAGTCGAGCCGGAGCTTTGTAAATCGATTGAGTCAAACTCGTAAGACAGAATATGGAAATAATGTTTTAAGTTAACTATGAAAGGAATATGAATCGAGATGAATCAAGATCATAACGATCGAGTCGAATTGCGCTCACGAGCTGATGAAACTAGTTTACAGCTCTAAATGTAATCCAACCACAAGTAGAATGTATAGCAAAATTTGACTGTGTTTGACCCTTTTCCCATTTCGAGTAAGAAAGAGAAGGAAAAAGAAAATGAAAATAAGAATTTATGGATCTTCTTTCCCTTTCAAGAACGAGTTTCAAAACAAATGAACATATGTACGGTGGGGTGGGGTGGCTTAATTTAATTTTACTCCATAAAGAAAGAAACCTGTTGGATCGATGTCAGTGTCATCAATCTGGTTTTCCGATACGCATATAAATACACACTCACACTCACGTCGACTACCTAAAGGTGTTGGAGACATAGTAGAAGTACAAAAAAAACACAACATTTACCAAGAACAAAACCCATAAAGAATCTCATTTCACCTAAAAAAAAAAAAACCCATCAAGAAAAAAGCAAATATTATTCCATCTCATCTCATCTATCTTCTTCGTATTCAAATATTCTCTCGATCATCACCATCATCATCGGAAAAGATTTTAAAGTTTCTGGCGGGAGGAAGCAGGGAGAAAAATAACAAGATTTGGCGGGAGGGGAAAAAATAGAAAAATTTCCAAAGATTTGACGGACAAGTGTGATGATTGCTTCATTTTAAAGTGACATGGCAAACCCATCTGGAAATAACCATAATCATAACACAGAACCGGCGCAACCGTACGCCGCCGCCGCCGCCAATTCTACCGGGTCGGAATCGGGTTTACTTCAACACAACCCGGGAATCTCCAATGATTGGACTCCAGATGAGCAGTCTATTCTTGAAGATGGTCTCTCCACGTCAGTCCCTTCTGAAAACTCTCTCTTACTTTAATGTTATTTTTCTTTATACCTATGGTATTTTAATTTCTTCAATTTCATCCCAAGTTATAGCTATTGAATTTTAGTTTCTTTTTACTGGGTTTTGAGATTTTCTTGTTACTAGCCCGAAACGAAATCAATGATGGATTATTAACAGAAGTAGTTCAAATTCAGGTGCTCTTGATCCTTCTATTTATTTTCTGTTCTTGCTGTTCCATTTAAAATCAAAATGTTCTTTTGGTTTAAAACTCATGGTCTGATCAGAAAGAGATGGTAGTAGTTATCTTGTATTGTAGGTGGAATACAATTCAATTTATCGCGAGTACAATGAGCAATTTTCAATCTTAACAAGTGCCACAAAATCACGAAGGCCTACATACCTGGGCGACCATTAAAGTTGAAATGATTCTATAGGATATCCTTCAAAATTGATATGTGGTTAGATTCCCCTACTTTCACAATGTACATACACAGGCTTCATCTTGGAGAAGGCCTTCTGGAGCTGATCTCAGCCACTCAATTTCACCCCCATAAGGAAATCCCGCACGAGGCCTAGTCTCTGCTCTTGGTTTCTCACAAGCTTGTGTTAGGAGGATGTTGTGGACATGCATATTAGAGATGTTGGTGTATGAAGTTGAGAGAATTAAGTTTGACTATGACCTTAGTAGACAAGTCAGCCAGTTTTAAGTCGTGATTTCTTATTAAATCTTATTTGTTTCTGAAAGACCAGACATTCGAGCAGTTTCTTGGAGCAAGTAATTCAAGTTGAGATTTGGAAAGTAACATGTAGCATATATGTGAAATTGATGTAAGATTTGTGAACCTTAGGTTTCACGATCCGGATTTCTGTTCTCAAGTGATGGTCATCCCAGTGCATAGAGCATGATGCCTTTGAGTCTTATCAGCTTTAAGATAACACTGTTTTGATTTAAGTTGTTATATCTTGCCATCTTCTATCTGTCAGAATTCAGAGTTTCACTCTATTTTATGTACAGATTTTCCAAAGCCTTTATTAATGTGACTGAATGGACCACTTTCATTCAAATGAATTCTGTTGGGGGGATAATTCCTTCCTTAATAGTCAGTGTGATGGACTATTGAGTTGGCATAGCAGTATGATCATTTTGAGGTGACCAACAAAATTATGGGACCATTTTGAGGAAATTGTTGTAAATCCCGCACAGTAAGACAAGGGGTTGAAAATGCATTAAATTACTTAATAGCTTCATTGTGTGGCCCATGGAGACGCTATTCGGTGGGACTGTTGTACGGATGAAGTGGGGCAACGGACCATTGAAATATATTAATTAGGAGTCCTGATGTGAGTTGTCTATAAATCGCCGCTAACCACCTGCTTTTGATTGGTGCAAAATCCAAGTGATGAAGAATGAACAGACTGCATGGATGACGTGGTGCAACGGTTGCTCCTAATTTCCCTGGTCCATGTTTGTTTGTTGCAAAACAAGGGGGTACTATTACCATATGAGCTGACCCAAAAAGGAAATGTCTCTCTTCAAATGGGACAGCCCAAAAAAGAAAGTTCCCTCTTGAAGAGGCATGGAGGGAGTATTATCCTGTTAGGTTTATGAGTTTTGAATTAGTAACATTTGAATTTCAGTGTCTTCTTCTGTATTTTTGGAGTCATTTGTTTGTTGAATAGATGGTCACAATATCATAATAGAACAAAGGAAAAACATAGTAAGAAAGGAAATTTTGATGCAAGCATTACTTGTTTTCTCGTGGAATTGGTGGAAGGTGAGATCTGGAACCAGTAAATAAGTGGAGAAAGCTTGATTACATGCCGAACAAAAAAGTTTAGAGGTAGAGTTCTATCAAATAAGAATAGAATGAGTTTAGGCTGTAGTTGCAGCTGCAAGTTGTACTTGCAATAAGATACTCACAATTTGCTGCATGTCATTGGTGATGATACTATCAATGAACAATTGGATCCAAGCCCAAATTACCAGATCTGAGTATTTCTTATTACTCCACCTGTTGAATGAACATGAATTTTTTATCTGTCATAGACTCATAGGCAGTCAATGATTTTGATTTCTCCTGATCAGTTTCGTTTTGCATTTACAAAGTAGCAGAATGGCAGAAGGTTTGTGCTGAAGAGAGGGAAGGATATCTGTATTAATCACTAACCCACTTCCTCGATGATGGATGAGGTGGATGTGCTATACGTTGAAGTTAGGATAACATGTATTTTTTTTTTGCCCCAATAGAATGTTAATTATCGGTTGATTACATTGCAGTCCGTAAATAAGTATATGAAGATTCTGCATATCACTTATTTCACTTTGAGATTGAAATCTTTTTCTTAGAGCTAGTTGTTAGTCCATTGCATTAGGAGGCAGATGGGATGCATATTGTGCCATTTGGCTGAAAAAGATTGTAAATTTTGATACAGATATGCCTCTGAATCCAACATTATCCGTTATGCCAAGATTGCTGTGCAGTTACAGAACAAAACTGTTCGAGATGTAGCCTTGCGGTGCAGATGGATGACTGTAAGTTTTACAGTACTTCTATTCTTCTTTTCCTGGTGAAAGCACCCATTTCTTATTGATGCAATTATTAAGTTATTTTGTCCTCATATGGTTAGTGGTTTCTTAAGTATCTACATTACAATCAGATTTGTCCGATGTTTGGTTGTTGTTACCATGTGGATTATTATATGTTAGAGTGTTTATCCAGTATCCTGTTTGAATTTAGTACTCTATTGAATCTTTTGATTCTCAATGATGATTGTGGTCTATCATGTAGTTAAGTTTTGTTAAACTGATCATCTGAATGAACATAATGGTTTGAAAATGTTATCACGTCAACTCTTTTCTTAGTTACTTTACGATAATCCAGATTAATATTTTTTTATTTTTATTCTTTTTGGCATTACCTGGAGATTTCATTAATACCAAAAAGAAATTACAAGGAGAGGGACAATCAAGTGACTCACTTGAAACCTTACCTCTAAAGATATACAATTCGACAAGCTATTCCAAAATAATAGAGAGGGGCCAACTCAACTCTCTCTATATAGAAGAAAGAGCCTTACATCTAAAAGAAAAAGCCTAAAACTATGCCCTATAACGAAGCCAACCACCATCATCCTCATACAAAGCTGTCCGAATTCCTTTTGGCAAAAGACCATAAGACATAACTCTTAAAGAGCTCTTATGGTTATAAGCTCAATTTGCAAGACGATCAGCTACATTATTTTTCTCTGAAAAAATGAACAAGATCATACTCTCCACAAAGCTTGAAGTAATCCCGTAAAACATACTCATACTTCCATGGAGCAGGATATTGATGATTGAGAACCCGAATGACAACTTGCGAATCTGACTCCACAACCACTGATTGCAAACCTTTGTCATTACAAATATGGAGGCCTTCTTGTAAAGCTAAAAGTCCCCCCTGCAAGTTTGTACCTGGCCCATATTAGTGATTAGTACTTAGGGGAACCTCTGTTGCAACCCTTAGGAAATATATGAGGAAGAGATTCCTCTCCTTCACAGCCTCAACTAGTGTAAAAGCCATAGTATGGGGGTCAAGCAAGATCTTTGTACCCACTATGCATCATGGATATGTGCAAGATGATTAATTGGTAGGTCCATTCTATATGTCCATGTGCTAGGCGGAAATCTGTACCAGTAATAATCTTGCTGATGCCTTGTCCTCAGACTAGGGTATAGAACCAACATGGTTATTGAGCTCGTCTAGTGCTCAGACTTCGCTGGCCAGTACCAGGAGTCAGGCTTTTGACTTTTGTGGTATCACACCTCAGTGGTCTTGTACTTAAGTGCTGGTGCTAAAGGTTCTGTAGGGAACTATCCACTGCTGTAGCCTCATTATTTTTCCTGCTATTGGTACTCTTGCTTGAATATAATTGAGAAAAAAGTCTACTTTTTTATCTGGGTGGTATCAGCAGAATGAGTAGCAACGCTCATGCTCAAACGCAGGTCCCAGCATGATACTAAAATGAGGGACCAATACACTTTATGTATTGCTAGTTTGCTATTCACAGACAAGTTTTTGTTTTCCTTTTACTTTCAGCATACGCTAATTTATCTGGCTTTTATTTTGTGTTTATGGACCTTATCAAGAAATCCAAAGGATACTGTTTGATAGAAAACAACCCTTATGTATAAAAGAGAAGAATGAACCGAAGGATGAATAAGAAGCATTTTCTAAATTACTAAATCAGTAATCTAACTCGACATGGAGGTAAGTTCCTTTTAAGTTCAAAATATATCAATCTTTTTTATCAACATGGATAAATTAATTTCAAAACTTTGAAATGCTGCTAAATAACTGAATTAATTGATAGAAGCCTTGTTCATGTTTAATTGGGGTTAATTCCTTAAACAATTGATGCTTGACAAGGTCTAGAGACTCTCCCTCGAGTATGTATAGAGAAACAGGAGCCAGAAGATGCAGATAGAAGAAATGCTTTCCATGCACAGCATCAATGTGCTAACATTTGATGGCGCAATGGGCTGAATAACTGAATCATTGATACAATCAGTAAATGGTTTTGGGAAACATCATATTCATAGCTGACAATGCGAAGCTTTAGTTGCCGTGGGGTAGGACTTAATGCGAAAATGCCAATTCCTTCATAGTATTACTTTCCTAATATATCAGCTCCTTATTCCGTAACTAATTACAACATGCAGAAGCAACTTATGTTTAACTGTTGTACAGAATAATCCTTTATAATTTCCCTTGATTCCAATGTCCTTGTTAGTTCGCTTGATTCATTCGGTATTATATATAGTAAGATCTGGCGTTGATTTTTGTGGTAGAAATAAATAAGAAGCTAAAGTGTGTTAATATGTCATGAACTGAACCTTGGAACCAAATGTAGCACGTGGTTTGTACAATTATGAGTATATCGTGATATGGAAACGCCAAAATCCTTAGCATTTGGAATGGTGGAGACCTTACGAGCTTCATAACCAGACGGTACATTGGGTGTAGGCGGTCTGCTGAGTCCACTGTCTTTCTATTCGTTATGAGGGTGCATATTTCTTCGGAACAAGCTATTAGGTTCTGGTGGAGAAGCTTGGGTTACCTCTAGTTCTCATCTAATTTGTTCTATATTCAGTTCAGTGGTTTTGGGCGAAGCGGCCCACCTTGTTGTACCTAAAGGGTCAGTTGACCCAGTTTAATTTTATAATTGTACCATTTTACTGCCTTAAATTTTAGAGAAAATGATTTTTATCACTAAAAATACTAGCATTTTTAATCTTCTTTTACCCCCTTTTAGTTGAGGAAAAAAACTAAATTATAGAAGTTTTTGACCCCCTTAAGTTAAATTCAGAAGCTTGATTTTTTGACTGATATTGTAATCTTGACCCCTTTTTATTGTTTTTCTGGCTTCGCCACTGGCTGGAATGTGGATGTAACTGCTCTTTTGCATTGAAGTTCTGTTAGTCCACGGTGGTGTGTTTGTACTGAGAGGAACACCAGAATTGTTATTTGATCTTCCTTTCACTTTCTTCTATGTGATACGGTCAGCATCCTTGCAGCCCTTTGTGCTTCGGCTATTGGTGCTTTCCGAGGTGCCTGGTTTTGGACATGAAGCTGGCTGGAGATCTCTCTTGCTTCCCAGTTTTCTCTATCATGCTGTGTCATTTTTTCTTTACTTGTGAATTGTGATGGAATTCTCTTTTGGCCTAGTGTATTTCTTCCTCTAAGATATTTTCTTTTCCGTTCTTATCAAAAGAAAGAAACAACTTGGGATAGTGATAGTGAAGTAGGACGGAGGTGGAGGGGAAATGAATAAAGAAGAACTTGTACCTTCACAAGCAATCACCAGTGAACGATAGACCTCCCAGACACAGAGCTCGAATTCTTAATGGTTTTCAGCTCTAACTAATGATGGGTGAGTACATCAATGCTTAAGAGAGTCCCCCACAAACAGATATAATAACTAAAAATAAATCAAAAAAACATTATGTAGCACAAATAGAAAGAGAACCACTTTTCCTTATTTATTCCTCCCAAAAAAATAGTCTCATTTCTAAAAATAGCAAATTTCTTTATGCAATTTAAGAATGGTACAACTATGTATAGATCTCTGCTTAAGATGCGTGCAAGGTACAATGGGACTATTTTATGGGGACGGAGGGAGTATTATCTAAGCATCTTCTTTCCATAGAAATTCAAAGCTAGAATCTACTTGTTTGTAGAAGTGAAGGTGTTCCCCTTCTTATGTGGGCAAATTCAATATGTAAAGCGCTTCTCCTTGACGTGCATCCTTTGCTGGTGAAAGAATTTATTGTGCTGCTAATCTTTCGCATGCTTTCAGCTTCATATTTACTCCTTGTTAATAGTACACAAAAATGTCAACAAATTGTAAGTTCGGTTCATTTAAATAATGAACTAAAGCCATTTACTACATCTATTAGCTAGGGTAGGATGAAACTCAAACTGTATTGTTCAAGTCATCCTAATCTAGCTACTTGTCTCTCCAGAAAAAGGAAAATAGCAGAAGGAAGAAAGAGGATCATAACTTAATGAGGAAAGGGAAAGATAGAAAGGTAAAATTATTATTAAATCTTTGCCATTTTTGTGCTTATTATGTAGTTCTAATTGTCAAAATATCCTGTCTTTGATTGCACCCACAGTCATCTGATGTCGTTCTGTTTCTCTCAGTTATGCATTAACAAGTTAAATTTGCAATATCACGTGATTAAGATATATTTAGGTGCTAAACGTACATCTTTTCATCTATGTTCTAGGAGTAAATATGCTGAATCTTTTCTAGATCCTCACGGCATTCCACAATCTGCAATAGCTAGGCAGTCTTTTAATGGCATCCACATGGTCTTACATGTATGTGTTAGAGCTGGTTACTCCTCAGTCCTTGATATTTACCCGCGCACACGTACACCACTAGACCGCTAGTATGTTTGTTTAAACCCTTCATGGTTGTAATGGGAAATCACATTATTAGCTCATCAGGGAAGCACTAGAACATAATTGACAGGATAGACTTGGCAAAAGTACCCTCTTATATTTTGTGCACTGGCTGCATTCGGCTTCATTTGGATTATCTATACTTAATATGGTAAATATGTTTTTAACTCGTAAAACAGTGGGAACCTCTCTTTACCTCCTTGAGAAACTTTTCCATTTTGTAGTGAATATAGTCTTATTGTTTTTAGCTTTGTAGCCATAGTGTTGGTGGATAATTTCAGAATTGTGTCTTTTGTGTTCTATCCTGTTAGCATGTGATAACCTAATACATGACTAAAGTTTGTTCCTTTATAAGATGATAGTTTCCCACAAATGCTCATGAACTATCCTCTATTCCTTTCCTTTCATCAGGAAAGACTGACTGATTCTGCGGCGAATTCATCTTACTTGGCAGCTCAGACTGGTTTTCCTCCATATACTCAAAGAAGGCTTATCAATGGCAATGCAAATGGCTCCATGTTCAGTGGTCAGTCAGGTTTATGATGTATCTTTTTAGTTGGTGTTTCATAATTCGAGCTTCAAAGGAATGTTTCTGATCCATTCACATTTCTCTATGTCAGTCAATTCACATAATTGTTAGGTAACATCCTTGTCGAAACAACAATTCAGATCCTTGGATTTTTCATTTCCAATGAATAAATTATAGAAAGTATATCTCTGGTGTATTTAGTATATCACTGGTATATTTAGTTTAGCATGCATTTACGTTAATATCCCCCTAGGGTTTCTCTTGTATGTGTATATATACACCTGTTCATAAATCAATAGAATTATCTTTGCCTATTCTCTTTATGGTATCTCGAGCTTTGATCCCAAAACTTTGATTTTTTTTCCTCTCGGTCTATCTCTCCAGCTGCCTCCCTCCCTCTCATGGCGGACAACAGACTCATCCCTCTCCCATTTGACCCCAAATCCCCCCTTGTTGCGCTGAATCTCCCCCAACACCATGCCATTAAACTCACCGGTCCAGCCAACTATATTCTATGGTGTTGTCAGATCGAGGCACTACTAAGTGGTTATGGCCTCACAGCCTTTGTAGAAGGCTCCACCAGTCCACCGCCGACCACCACTGCCGCAGATGGCCAACCGCTCCAGAATACGGCCTACGTTGCTTGGGTTCGTCAAGACAACCTCATTCTTTCAGCTATTCCGGGTAGTCTCAATCCGGAGGTTGGGTCCATTGTGCAAACGGCTTCGACGTCCACCTCGGCATGGAAAGCACTCGAGGACACATTTGCCAAACCAACCCGGGGCCCTCTCAAACAACTCCATGACCAACTAAAATCTATCTCGCAAGGTACACGTAGTATTGCCGAATACTTTCAGTTAATTCGTACGAAGGCGGATGAATTGGCCATGTTGGGGAAACCCATTGAACATGAAGATTTGTTGGATAAATTTTGGGGAGTCTTGATTCGGCTTATACAACTGCCATTGAATCTGTTAATGCACGCGACTCTCCTAGTTCGTTGGATAAATTGCAGGAAAAACTTCTCATCAAGGAGCTCGCGGTCCGGCCAGTCACCATGTCACTAGGCGGCAATTCTTCTCTGCCGATCACAGTCATGGCAGCCGTGGTCCCTTCCAGTCATCCATGGGGCGTGCTTGGCTCGGCCCCGACAGCTCCTCCTCCGCAGTCAGCCGAGGTCTCCTTTGGACAGCGCAGCAGGCATCAGCGCAAGCCCTATAAGGGTTACAGCCAGGGCTGCAATATGCAGGGTCACAAAATTCGATCTTGCCCTACATTTGGTTATCTCCTCGCTAGCTCCAGCATTCCCGTGCCACCGTCGACCGCTGCAGCACCCCGCCCCTAGCCTCGGCCTGCCCTGCGAGCGTATCAAGCCAGTTCTACCCCGGCTTGCTCCTGGCCCCAGCCTGCCTTTTATCCACAGCAACCGTCACCTCCTATTAACGAACCAGCACCCCCTCCCCCCCGGCAGCAGCCGTATGTGGCAGCTTACACCCACCAGCAATTGCGCCCTCCTACTGCTGCCCCATCTACTCCGGCTTGGCTCTTAGACAGTGGCGCGACCCATCATATCTCCGCCGATTTGGCCAACCTCTCATTGCACCAGCCGTATACTTCTCAGGATGCTGTTTATATTGGTGATGGTAGTGCCTTACCATTCCAACACTCTCTGGTTCAGTTTCTCTCTCTTCCAATTCCCGTCCTCTAGCTTTACATAATGTGCTACATGTTCCTTCAATGAAAAAGAATCTTCTTTCTGTTTTTCAATTGTGTAACACTAATAATGTTAATGTTGAATTCTCATCTTTCGGTTTTGTTGTGAAGGATTCATGCACGGGGGCTCACCTTCTGACGGGTCTAGCTAGAGACGGAACATATGAGTGGCCACAATCTTCTCCTCCTCCCGCTTCGATGTCAAGCCACCACACACAGTCTGGCATGCTCTCTTGGGTCATCCGACCGTTGCACATCCAGTCACATCATCTCCAATTTTAGTCTTCCGTATTCTAGTCTATCTTTAAATAAGAGTTGCACTACATGTAGTTGCAGCAAGAGTCATAGGTGCAGCAAGAGTCATAGGTTACCGTTCTCTGTGTCCTCAATTGTGTCCACTCGATCATTAGAATATGTTTTTACTGATGTACGGACTTCTCCTGTTCTTTCAAATGATAACTTTAAATACTATGTGTTATTCGTTGATCATTTTACCACATACATGTGGTTATATCCGCTGCGTTGCAAATCTGATGTCAAAGAAGTCTTTACAAGTTTCCACACACCGGTTGAAACCTTCTTTAACCTAAAATTGAAATGTCTCTACTCGGACAATGGGGGCGAATTTGATGCTTTGGCTGCCTATCTCATTACCCATGGCATCACTCGTCTCACCACTCCACCACACACCCCTCAGCACAACGGCTATTCTGAACGCCGTCATCGTACTATAGTTGAGATGGGCCTGTCACTACTCCTTCATGCTTCCCTCCCCCTCACCTTCTGGCCATATGCCTCTGACACTTCCGTCTATCTCCTTAATCGGCTTCCTACTCTTACACTTAAGATGCAGTCCCCATATGCTCTTCTATTTGGTTCAGCTCCCAACTACCTCAAGCTGCGAGTCTTTGGGTGCTTATGCTACCCGTGACTCCGCCCTTACAACTCTCACAAACTAGAACCTAGGTCTACGCCATGTGTCTTTTTGAGTGCGTACCTTTGTCTTGATCCCTCTACCTCTAGGGTGTACACGTCTCGACATGTATAGTTTGATGGGACCGCATTCCCCTATCAGACATTGCAGCCCTCCAACCCTCGTCCCACCACACACTGAACTGACTCTTGGTGTCCAGACCACTTCATTCTTCCTCCTGTGTCTCCACCTGGCCACTCAGTTCCTGTTCCATCACTGACTTTTGTTGCCGACCCTCCCCCTCTGTGCCACCGTCCCCACCTCCACAGGCCACCACTCAAAATATGCATCCCATGGCCACCAGATCCAAACACAATATCCACAAACCAAAAACTAAAGTCTCCCTTCATACCTCCCTCAAGCCTACCTCTGATACTATTCCTACCACTGCGGCCCAAGCTCTGAAGGATCCCAAATGGCGTGCTGCCACGAATGAGGAGTTTGAGGCGCTTGTGCGCAATGGTACATGGGGAATGGTTCCACCGGATGAAGTTGAGAACCTAGTTGGGTGTAAGTGGATATTTAAGATTATCACTCTGACGGCTTTGTTGATAGGTACAAAGCCCGATTTGGTAGCCAAGGGGTTCCATCAGGGTCAAGGCATTGACTATCAGGAAACCTTTAGCCCTGTGATCAAGCCTGCTACTATCAGATTAGTTCTCACCATTGCTCTGAACCGGGGCTGGGGACTTCGACAACTGGATGTTAACAATGCCTTTTTGCAGGAAAATCTATATGAGAATGTCAACATGGCTCAGCCATAGGGTTTCGTTGATGCTGGCAGACCTACCCATGTGTGCAAGTTGCGCAAGGCGATCTATGGTCTCAAGCAGGCCCCCGGGGCGTGGTATTCTGAACTTCGACAATTTCTGCTTTCCCAAGGCTTTGTGAACTCCCAGGCAGACACTTCTCTTTTTGTGTTCCGATAGTCAAGAGTTCTTATGTATCTGCAGGTGTATGTGGATGACATCATTGTTACCGGTTCTGATTCTGGCACGGTACAGAGGTTTCTGGTGATACTAGCACCTCATTTCTTTCTTAAGGACCTTAGTACTCTCTTATTTCTTGGGGGTTGAGGTTCTGCCGGTCTTCTCTCTCAGAAGAGGTATATTCAGGATCTTCAGCGGACACATGACAGATACCAAGCCAGTGGCTACTCCTGCCTCTCCCTTATCCCTTATTGATGGCACAGCCCTGGACAGTGCTACTGAGTACCGAGCTGTTGTTGGTAGCCTTCAGTACCTCTCCCTCACTCGTCCTGACATTGCCTTTGCCGTCAATAAGCTATCTCTGTACATGCATCACCCGACGACGTCCCACTGGGCTGCCGCTAAACGCCTCCTTCGCTACCTCTGTGGCACGCTTGATATGGGCTTACTCATTCGTCGGGCTTCATAGCTCTCCTTGTATGCCTTCTCAGATGCCGACTGGGCGGGCAACAAGGATGATTACACCTCTACCAGCTCCTACCTTGTTTACATTGGCGGCAGTCCCATCTCCTGGTACTCTCGGAAACAGCGTACGGTTGCTCGATCCTCGACTGAGGCTGAGTATCGATCCGTTGCCTCTACTTACTTGAGCGGCAATCCGGTCTTTCACTCCCGGATGAAGCACATCGCACTTGACTTCCATTTTGTTCGCGATGAGGTTCAGCACGGTCTCCTTCGTGTGTCTCATGTCCCTGCTGCTGATCAGCTTGCTGATATCTTGACGAAGCCCCTGCCTCGTCTCCCATTCTCTACTCTACGGGACAAGATTGGTCTTTCCTCCCGCCATCCATCTTGTAGGGGCATATAGAAAATATATCTATGGTGTATTTAGTATATCTCTGGTATATTTAGTTTAGCATGTATTTACGTTAATATCCCCCTAGGGTTTCTCTTGTACGTGTATATATACACCTGTTCATAAATCAATAGAATTATCTTTGCCTATTCTCTTTATAAATGACCATCTCGTCTAGCAGTATCCCGTTTTCTTTCCTAACGGGAAGATAGGGGTTCAAGTCTCATCTTAGACATACTATTGAGGAGAAATTGTATCTCGTTCAAGATATCTCCTAACTTGAAGCCCTACTTGCTAGTCTTGTAAGGCCTAATTAATAAATAATAAGGGTTGGGTAAGATTTCTGTCCCCTCTGACCTTTCAAAAAAAAAGAAGAAAAAAAACGATGAAGTCTTACGGAATTTGGGACAAGCCTTGTATCAAAACCACAATTACACAGACATATGATTCCAGCTGCCCAAACGTTAACCCCTAGTATTCCAACTGGCTCAATCAGGCTGGTTGTTGCACGTTGAGCAGATTGCTCCATAGTTCATAGTTCGTTAGATGTGCAATCCTCAATTATGTAAGTGCTATTGAAGAGGTCATTGCCTCCTATTTTGTTGTGGCAAAGACATATTATTGAGGTTCTCATCATTTTAATGTCATAGCTGCTAGAACCCGCTCACTTACTGAGGCGAGGGACAGTGAAGAGTACATCTCATGACTCAATGGGCTGTTGCCTTCAACTGACGAATGGTCCACTCCCTCCTTTCAGCTTATATCTGAGAGTCTGTATGCTTGTTTGCATGAACTATAGGTCTAATTCATGGACGTAATCATGCGGATGTGCGAAAATAATGTGCCATACTTATAATCTTTAATGATTTTAAAAATTAAGAAAATATTAGTTTGGTGTTAGAGGATTTCCCTTTGAAATGATGGTGGTCACACCTCTAATCGAAGCTGCTTTTTATGTTTTAATTCTGGAAATGAGTCTAACTTGTAATTCAGAATACAAGACATCCATTCTCTGAATGTATATGTCCTTTAATTTGGCCTTCATTTATATATAACTGTTCAACAGTTCTACTAAATCGGATTTTTTCGCTGTTCACAGCCATTGGTGGTGCAACTGGGCAGATTCTTCAGCAAAATGCTCAGGCTTTAAAACAGATTTCTGCCAATCTTGATGCTTTCCAGGTGAAGTATATATATAGATATAAGTGAATGTCCATGTTTTCTGCCTGTTGGTTTTGGATTAATAACTCTGGACCAACTAGAATCACTTCTATACTTAACGCTTTTACATCAGTGTTGTGCTTGTAAAGGTAAAATTCAAACCCTTCCTACTTCGTAATAGTGAAGCATCACGCTTGCATCCATGGTCCGATTGGTATATTGCACCAATATTTTGGATGTAGATGATCATGTCATTGTACATCATTCGAGAGGGTATTTAAGAAATACTGCTGTTATTTGCCCATCAAGTAAACTTGAATGGGCAATGACTAAACAAGGTTATTTTGGTAATTTAGGAAAAATATTCATGCTTAAATGCCAGACCAAAAAACCAATGGGACAACCTGTGCATGAAAAAGATATTGCAGTAGATTATCTGAAATTGTTATTTGCTAGCTGAGGACTCTTTGAGTCACTGGATCTACTTCCAAACATCTTGTGACATTTCTCAACATTGAGAATGCCATTTACTTGTGTGATTATCTATCTATGTTCTCAAAGAGTGCTCCTCTCTTATGCTCTAACTCTTTTTCCTTTTTCTTGTGAAGAAACTTTTTGTTGACCAATCTCTTTCTCTCTATGTTTTAATCATTCAATTATTCTTTTCACACAGCTACATGAGAACGTCAGTCTCTTTTGCCAAGCTCGGGATAACATCCTCAAAATCTTAAACAAGTATGCTTATAACCTCTTTTCAGTATATATTCCCCCATTTTTTTTATATGCACATGCATTCGTCCTTGAAAATCTCTAATGAAGTAGATTTGTTCATGATCTTAAACAAAAGCTCTCTTTTATTAATACCAATGCTGATCTTACCTTTTTGGGGGGTTAACGTAGGGGCATTTGTTACAGTGTGGCGGCCTAATTGAAATATATGGTCAAAAGCTTTGTCCCCACTTTTTTCTGTTTACTGTCCAATGTCCCAAGTGTAGTCATTAGGGTCTAAGCTGCTTGTTTGTTTGATTTAAAATCTATTTGAATGGACATTAACATTTTTAACAGAAACATACTTTTTTAATCGGCATTTTAGTCATGTATGATATAACCCGCATAGAAGATTTAAAATACTAAATTAAAATGAAAGAGCTTTCAAGTTCAAGGTACTATGGTGTACAAAACAAGTCATTTGAAGTAAAGAAAGAAAGAAAGAATTCAAATGCTTCACTGCCCACTTCTGTCCTCCATCTACCACCCTATCCTTCTTCAACCAACCACCACAATTTTGTTGCTCGTTCCACATTCTTTCTCTACCTGATGCCGCAACTTCGTTCTTTCACCGTCTCCACATCCTTCGACCCACCATCAGAATTTCAGTGCTCAACCTACTGCCATGTGATCTCTCTTCTCTCCCTCTCCCTCTCCCTCTGAACCTATGCTCCAAAAATTTTCTCTTGTGTCACTTGTCTTTCCTTTCATCTCTTCTTGATCGGTGTTAAAAAGTTCCAATCATGGGCTTGAGTTTCTCTAATTTCGTGTTGTTTCGCTCTCTCTACCACATATCTTTCGATCAAGTGTGTCCAAAGTTTTTCAGCTATGGAGAATAGTTTTATGGGAGTTCCATTATTTGATTCACCGACTTCGATTTCCATTTTGCACTTAACACATACGAAGTTGATTTGAGTAATCATTAGTATCATGTTAACATGTACGTATTTGGAGAAAGAAATAGAAATTTTGTGGGCAAGGAAGCTCTATTAGAGTTATGCATCTCTAGACTTGGTGAAGTTGGCCTTGGGATGTGTGGCATGTCAGCAACTTCTTCGTTCCTACAGTTTTTAAGTCAGTGAGGTTTGATTGTCAGCTTGATATGTTTTCAACAGGTTTATCAGAACTGTTGGATCAACAATCTAGCTGACATGTCGCATATTTGACGGCCAACTTCACCCAACTCCATCAAAAACCTACTCTGGGCACGTTCCTCTGCCTAATTTGATATAATGTACCACGCACGAATTGATTGGTGGGTGTTAGGGGTCAACACTATATGGAGCTTGGTATTTTGGAAAAGTTTTGTTTGGTTTTCGGAATGTTGGTGTTCTTGTCGAAGCGTATTACAACCGCCAACCCAAAAAAAAAATCTTATTCCCTTAAGTAAAAATTAACATAATCCAATATTATATTTCCATTTAGACTCAGATTTGGCCAAAATATGGAGAGAGAGAGAGAGAGAGAGAGAGAGAGAGAGAGAGAGAGAGAGAGAGAGAGAGAGAGAGAAACTGAATTAAAGAGTTGTATAATATTTTTTTGTTAATTACATTGGAGAAAATTACGGCCCTATTTCTACTACACTTACATGTTACACTAAGCATCCGAGAATACAAATGTTATACAATATTGATCCATTATTTCCATTATTCTAAGCACTCCCCCTCAAGTTGGAGGAAGATATTTCTCATACCTAACTTGCTTATAGTGGGAATAAAATCTCCGGTATAGAGAACTTTAATTAAGACATCGCCTAATTGATCGCCGATCTTTACATAAGGGATACAAAAGAGATAACTAGAAATCTTCTTCTTGATGAAGTGTCGATCTATCTCAATATGCTTGGTTCCCATGTTGAACTGGATCATGGGCGAAGCAAATAGCTTCTTTGTTATCACACATCTTTATAGGACCGGTCGGTGAAAATCTCAAGTCTACAAGAAGATACCGAGTCCACAAGAGTTTACTAACACCAAGAGCCATAGCATACTTTACTTCAACACTCGACCTTGCTACTACAAAGGTATAGTAGCCAAAAGTGGAACGCATATAATCGATGGAGCTAACCAATTTGAATCAGTATATCCATAAAACATCTAGATTGCTTAAGGCTCAAACAAACAAACCCACCCTTACCTGGTGTAGTCGTCAAGTATCTTATATGGATAAACTACATCCATATGAGACTCACGGGGATCATGTATGTACCAAGTCACAAATGCCAATATCATATGCAATGTCAGGCCTAGTATATGCAAGGTATATAAGTCTCCCAACTAGCTGTTGGTATCACTCCTTATCCGGTCAGTACCAACACCTCTGAAAAGTATAGATTAGCTTCAAAAGGTAAGTCTGCAGCATCCCAACATTCCTGTACCGAATAGAAAATTGAGGACATACTTCTATTGAAAGAAAAAGATCCCACAAAATGATATGGCTTCCTCAATCCCAAGGAAGTACCATAATGGAATCAAGTCGTTGACCTCAAACTCAGTCGCTAATCGCCGTTTGATTAAATTAATCTCATCTCCATAATCACCCGTCACAATGATGTCATTGACATACACAATCAAGACTATAATTTCCCCCTTGTCTATTAGCAAACATTTTATGATCTTAGTTACTCTGTTTGAACCTGAACTTTGTCATCGCGCAATGAAATCTTCCAAATCATACCCTAGGAGATTGTTTCACGCCATAAAAACTTTTCTTGAGCTTACAAACCTTCCCTTTTGCAGTGTGAGACAAGAATCCACGAGAAAAATCCATATAAACCTCTTTCTCTAAGTTGTCGTGCAGAAAGGCATTGTTCAAACCAAGTTGTTGAAGATTTCATCCTAGATTTGCAACACAAGAATTTAGGATCCGAATAGAGTTCATTTTGGCAATAGGAGCAAAGGTCTCGTAATAGTCAACTCCATAAGTCTGTGTGTATCCCTTGGCAACAAGCCTCACCTTATACCTTTCAACTGATCTATCCGGCCTATAATTTATCGTGAGTACCCACTTGCATCCAATAATTTTCTTGCCGAGCGGAAGAGTTAAGAGATCTCATGTGCCGCTCTTCGCAAGAGCATTAATCTCTTCCATCATAGCATTCTTCACTTTGAATCAAGTATTGCATCTTACCAACATTCAGGAATGTGAATAGAGGACAAAGTAGAAATAAAGGCACAATAGGAAGGAGATGCAGAATCATAAGCAACAAAGTTAGAAATAGGATGTTGTGTACATGTTCTAGCACCTTTCGTAACAGCTAGGGAAGATCAAGTGCAGAAGGGTTACCATTTGTGTTGGAGGAAGGAGCAACTTTTGGACTAACTTCCGGATCAGACAATTGAGTAAGTATCATCTTCTTGTTGTGTGTGGAAGTATGTCCACTAATTCAATCGATCAAGCCTGCCAAGTTGCCAACATAGCTATCCATTAGGAGATCTTTCCTCTCCTCCTGTCTAGGCAAAGGAATAGGATCTGAATCTTTAGGCTCCCCCCGAGTAACATTGACGGAAATAAGAGAAGGCTCTATGTTTATTTCTTCATTTTCCAAATTCTCCTCCTGAAGTGATGAACATGAGCCCGAAGAATAATAAGAAGTCGATTCCCAAAAAGTGACATCATGACTAACAAACACTCGAAGAGTGGGAGGATGATAACATTTATACTCTTTCTGAGTTAGCGAATAGCCAATAAACACGCATATGAGAGCGCGACAGTCTAACTTCCCATGCGAAGGAGTAGAGTTGTGAACAAAACAAATACATCCAAACACATGTGCGTTAAAGAATTTAGAAGAAACGATGCCGGAGTCTCGAACTTGAGAATAATTGAGAGAAGACAGCTAATTAAGTACGATATTGTTCAAACTGCATCTCCTATAAAAAGGTAGGTAGATGCATATTAAACATATGATAACTAGCAACCTCTAAAAGATGATCATTCTTCCTCTCTGCTAACCTGTTTTGCTCAGAAGTTTTGACATATGTGATTTGATGCACCATGAGAAGACAAAAGTAAGACTCAAAGACACCCTCAGTATATTCTGGGCCGTTTTTGTTACATAAGAACTGCACAATTTGAATTTGTGTCTGAATTATAGTATAAACACCCAAATAGTTTATTTTTTGACGAAGTAGGTAAATTTAAGTGAGGCGCGTATGAGGCTTAATGAAAATGGCAAAGCATCTATACCTAGAACGAAATGGAGTCATGCTTCTTTGATTACTAATAGGATAACTCGAATGTTTGTGCTTCATCTGGGTCACACATAAAATTAGACCTACTACATTGCTTAGTTAAAGTAAGAAAAAGATGTTTTAAAACACCAAAAGATGGATGACCAAAACGTCAATGTCATGAATGCAAAGATTCCAACGGAGAGTTAGTTGCGCTTGATAGACCATTGGTGAAGCTTTAGGCACACTTTCCAAAACATATAATCCGTTGCAGACTTTACCCCCGCCAATCGTCTGATCGGTTGCTATATCTTGAAAAACATTGTGGGAAGAGAAAAATGTTACTGAACAATCGAAATACTTTATGCTATTAAATTTGAGGTAAACGATGGAACATGATAGAGTTCAACAGTAACCTGGGAAAACAATGAATAGACCTCTTCCCCAGAATAGGTACAAGGGATCCATCTTCTACCCGAACTGTATCATGTTCAACGCATAAGAGCTAAACAAGCTAGAAGAATTTGTCTTATGATCAGAGGCTCCTAAATCAATAATTCAGGAGTTAGAAGGTTGTGTAGACGTCATGGAGGAAGCCATACCATAGTGGGAAACATGAGAAAATGTAGGAGCGGAAGAGTTGGCTAGCAAGCTGTAAAGTGCAATGGTGTCAGAGAATTACAAAGGAATATATGCTACTTGTACAGGAATATCCATACTAGATGTATGTGTCTCCATTGAGAGGTGAGCACTGCGTACTAACAGTGGCCCCCTTGGTCTCAAACTCAGCTCTGACCACGACCACGGCCATGAAGGTGAGGGTGTAGAAGGAATCACATGTCACGAGTATGTTCGATCTTCTGACGGTGATCACACAAAGGACTCTTATCAGCAAAGGAGGGTACCACCGATAGGCCAGCAACATTTACATGAGTAGCAACAAGGCCAGAACAATTAGATGTTTCCAGATGAGAAACCATAGTATGTCATCGAGTTTCCTCCCCTTGAATACGAGCATGGGAATTCGGAACATCCGGGATTGGGAATTTTTTGAGCAACTTTGCCTTAAAGGGATTATAGTAGATATCTAGACCAGCTAAGTCCATCTTCTTGTACGATCCTCTGATAAGCTTGGGCATCTCTTGTACATTATGCTCTATAGGTGCGATAATAATCAATTTCCGTCCATAACCCTGACAGTTTAGAATAATACTCAGCTAGTGACTTTTTAGTGACTTGTTATCTTTTAGTGTCTCGAGAGCTCTCTTTATATTCTCATAACCTTTGAATGATTCCGAAACCGTGAGTATGTTTGAGCTAACAAATCACAAGAAAAGGTAACTCTTTTGAATACCGGGTTCCATGGAGTTAAAGAGCTCAGTTTTCACAATGGCTTTATCTGATTCCCAATCATCAAGTTGTGGATCATCATCTGCTTTCCACTAGTAAATTTTTGCATTCTACTAGCTTGAACCGAGAGTAAACAAACTTGCGACAATGTTTGATAATTCGACCCATCCAATTGTAGGGGCTAAGAACGAGGGACGAGCTTAAGTGAACTATTCGGCGCAACACCATCACTATCTTTGGAAATAGGTTTATCTCCTTTAGACATGGCAACTTACGTACAAGCAATCGCAACAATAATCCCAATAACACTCAGAGAAAGGAAAAATCATAAAAAAAAAGAAAAAGAAAAAAAACTTATGGTTTCAAATTTTTCGATTCTGCCCCGAAGCCGAAACACCCTAAAAAACTCACCAAAACACTACATCTCTACCACATCCATAATCAACCCTGGAAATTTTGGTCTCTGGGAAGTGGCCAATGCGCCGGCCATGTCATTGGTCCGTTGGGGGTGATGTTTTCACCGTAGGCTCACTTTTCTTTGGTGAACACAATGTATCTCTCTAACCTCGGCTCATGATACCAAGTTAGATTTGGCCGAAATATGGAGAGAGAAAGTGAATTAGAGAGCTTTGTAATATTTTTTGTTAATTACACAGGAGAACATTCCAACCCTAGTTCTACCCTTTTACATGTTACACTAGCATCCCGAATACAAATGCTATACAATATTGACCCACTATTCTTAACACTTATTATACATTATGTTACTAGATTCTAAAATTTCAGTCATTGTAAAAATACAAAGTAACCAAACAAAGGAAATGTTATATGTTTGTAGTAGTAAGTAATTGTTTCATCTGTTGGATCAAAGATTAATAGGAAATTGACTAAAATAGTTCAAATTTGAAGATTTTTGTGGGGCGGAGGGCCCGGAAGGAGTATAAAATTACTGAGTTTCCCATCCAAATAAATAAATGAATCTGGCATGCATGTGGAACGAGATACCACTTAGGCCATGTTTTAAGTGTAGTTTTTCTTCATGGTTTTGGTTTTTGATTTATCGCTACTCGCTCTTCGTTTCCACCAGTTCTATTATGTTTTTTCTTTTTTTTTTTCCATGCCACGCCATTAAAACCATGGTTTTTTTGACAAAATCATGACTTCACTTCTCTCTACTTGGTTCTCTCTTCAACCACAGTCAAAAGCACAAAAAAACTACTCCTTAGAGAGCAGAGAGCCTTAAGGTCCAAAGTTCTGGTTATAGACCTCGAAAGACTAAATTTGGAGTATTGAACTCTAAAATGCAGAAAAAGGGTAATTTTTTTTAGTTTAGACTCTGAATTGCCAATAGCATTAATAAGAATGTGTAATTTTTGTTCTGGTTATAGACCTCGAAAGACTAAATTTGGAGTATTGAACCCTAAAATGCAGAAATAGGGTAATTTTTTTAGTTTAGACTCTGAATTGCCAATAGCATTAATAAGAATGTGTAATTTTTGTGAAGTTGATGGTTTTGTAAGAGGGGTTAATTACGTGTTTCACACGTATTAACATTGGATTATCTGTTATTTGGCAACCGTGGTTGGCTTACCATTAGGAGTTGACATGCTTCTAATGCAAAAATATGGCTGTTGAAGATTGACTCTACCCTCCTTGTTCAATATTGATATTGTTCAATATTGAAATCCTGAGTACATGTAAATGCCTCCATCACCAAAAGGAATAAGGAGACAATCAGTCTCCTTGTCAGAGTCCTTTCCCTGCAGCAAAAAGCCCTTCCAAGCTACCATTTATGTTGATTGAATACTTGACAGTCTTCACACATTCTTCTATCCACTCCCGGAGCTGAATAGGAAAATTAATAACCCTCAACCTCTCTTTATAGAAAATCCCAGTGCACTGAATCATATGCCTTCATAATATCAACTTTAATAGCACATCTACTAAGCACTGTTGTACAGATGATAGCCTCTGACCAGCTCTTGCAAAGCAATAGCTCTTCCAGGAAAAATTGCTGTCTGCCTTTCAGTCACCAATTGAGATAAAATTGGTTTCGTTGTTGCCACCAAAACTTTTGAAATACATTTATACAATGTTGTACAGCATGAGATTGGTCTATAATCTTTCATTGTAACTGGAGAATGGATCCTAGGGTAAGGGAAATAGCTGCATAATTCCACTCCCTTGATATCCTTCCTCTTTCAAAAAATGCTTCACTGCTTCAGTAACTTCCTCTCCTACTAAGTTCCAATTTTTCTGGGAAAACTTGGCATTATACCCATCTGGGCTGGGGGCTTTATCCCCATTGATAGAGAAGATTGCTCTCTTGATTTCATCTGTTGTAACAGGCTTTATCACCTCTTATGCTTGACTATTCAAGAGTTTCCTTCTCACTACTCTCTCCAAAATCGCTCCAGTTCTTTCATCAGACCGTCCTTCCCAGCAACTGTTTATAAAATCCAATCACCTCATTTTCGACTTCCTCCTCCTAAACTAACTTGTTGCCCTGCATATCTTGAATAGTCACAGTTCCACTATTGTTTTATAGAAAAAGCTTGTGTTTTTATCTCGTTCAGCCATTTAACTCTGGATTTTCGCTTGTAAAAGCTCTCTTCATGTCTACTCAGGTCAGCATATTTCAACACCATTTCTTTATGTTTCCTTCTGGTTGTAACATCAGTACGCAGTCATTATGTTCTTGTGCTTCTCAAACATTTATTCCATTAAAATCCCCAATCCACAACATGCTTTATTACTTATCCCTGCAACCATAATCTATAGATGTTTCAGCAGATCCTTTTAACCTTGTTCCAGTTACTAGGATTAATGAATCCTTTTAACCTTGACCAGGTTACTGGGATTTACTGCATCAGTCCCTTTCTGCTATTCGCCCATGCATCTGCAAGTTTTTAAACATTAGATGACATTCCTTATATATAGTAATCCATCACAGGCGTTTGATCCTTCCAAAGATTAACTGAGTTTGATAGTGAGAGCAAAAGAGAGAAACGAGATTAAGACTTGTCCAATAGTGGAATTACCATGGACCCAATCCGTTATAGCATTGCCAGATGTCACTGAGCGAGTCCCATCTGATGTTATATATTAATCTGGACAGTTACAAGCTCTGTTTCAAAGTCAGTTTGTACCATATGATAATGAGAAAGTAGGGGTTATGAATCATCTTGTGATGTCCACTTATTTTTTTGTTGAATCTTGGCTCATTCATCTTTTCTTTTAGAAAGTACATGGTTACGAACTTAAATATTGGTGTATAAATGAACCGCAGCTTAGGCGATGTGCCCGGGAAAATGAAGCAGATGCCAGAACTTCCGGTGAAATTGGACGAAGAACTTGCCAACTCAATTCTTCCCCCTGCAGTACTGCCAATGCAATAAGGTTGCTTCCTGCGGCCATTATGTAAAGACATGGTCACTCTTGCTGATCCCACTTGTTTTTCGACATGCATGGCCAACTCCATCAAACCAAACCCTAAGCATGAACCATCAATCCAACTAATTTTGGGCTAAATGTTTTAGTAGCAGAACTAGATGTGGCATTCTCTTCTTTAGTTTCTTTGTCTTTTTCAATATAAAATGTGTAAATATAGTTATAGCTGTAGTGCACTGCATGCTTAGAAAATTGCAGGGAACAGCCAAGACCATTTTTCCGCCAGGTCTTAGTTTAATCTGCTCATCTTCTACCTGCCCCAAAAACCAAAAAATGAAAAAAAGAAAAATATATAATCACATATATAGTTATAGGATTCCTAAAGTCTATCGAAATCCTCAATTCTGTAGGTTTCCTAAACCCTACTCAACCCATCACAGAATATGATTAGAACTTTAGAGTACCTGTACAATCTTCCACTTGGACTATATATTATACAATACCTTATAATTGTATATCGAACCAAAATTTTATGAGCGCTCCAATTTTGCTATCACAACTAAATTCATCAGTAGTCACATATATTAATATAATCAAACAACATGGATTAAGTGTGGATGCACAACATGGAAATTTCATGTAATGTGATCTTTAACATGTCTATTTTCAACTGGTCCTCTTTATACTTTATTGAAATCAACTGAACAGTAATCAAAATGTAAGTATAACCAATAATTTAAACTTTAAACCTTAAATTTTATACTGCAGCACTAATAATCAAACATCCTTAAACTACAAACTCCCACTAAATCGATGTATCTTTAGTCAACAAAAACACTCATTTGAGCAATGTGCTCAAGAAAGATCTTGGGTGGTAAACTGTTGGAGTTTGTCCAAATGTGCTCTATAAAAATATGATTATTTTGAATATTCACCGCTATTTTATTGTTACAAAATAATTTAATTGGTCTTTCATTACCTTGACGTTTAGCATCCATGTGACAATATTGTGTAGTGATTTTCCAAAAGTGATTGGGCATACATTATAATTGAAATTGAAGTAGCAATTGATCTCTCTTTAAACCAACTTCGATGTGTGAGCATGTAATCTTAAATTCTTAGTGATACTGTATAACATTTTGGCCGCTCTTCATATAAAAATTAAAAGTAAAATAAACTTCTGCAGAAAACTTCCACTTGACCTTAGATAATGTCTTAAAAGAGCCTTTCAGTAATACCGGAGCAAAAGTCTCTGCTGCATAATCGATACATTCCTTCTGAGTAATTCTCCACGGCAAAACAAACTTTAAACTGATCATATTGCCTTTTGAATCCCGATTGAACTTAAGTATCCACTCGCAACCAATGATTTTCATACATTTAGGCAATAGAAAATGATACTAAATGTCATTGTTTCTTAATGACTTTGATTACTCATCCATATCAACAATTCGCTTTACAGTACTATTACTTTGATTGGTTTATTGAAAGTTGAGAACATCATTTTTAACCATTCCAAAGTTTCTTTTATAATTTTCTTAACAACATTTATTCTTGAGGTTATTGAGCTTGTTCTTCAGGAATCTCTTCTCCTCCAAACTCAACATCCTTAAGGAACTGGGCATTCTTTATCTCGAAGAGGGACTTACTTTTATGATCATAAAATTTATACCCCATTAACCTTTTCAGGTGTCCAATCTAAATAGCAATGAGTTTAGATTGTTGTTTAAATTGAAACTTTAGGTTACAGTCTTTAAAATCGCTCCCAAGAGTGAGCTTGGTAAGTAGTACGACTCAACATACTCTTACCATATCCTTTAGTGTTCTATTTCGTCTACTGGTAACACCATTTGTAGTAGGACTACCCGACATGGTGTACTAAGGGACGATCTCACTCTCATCTAGGAATTTGGCAAATGGCCCAGGACATTGTTCATCTGATCCATCATATCTATCATAGTATTCAGCACCATGCTCAGATCTAACAGTCTTAATTCTTTTGCCAAGTTGATTCTCAACTTCAGGCTTAAAACTTTTGAACAAGTCAAGTGCCTTATACTTCTCAGGAATGGGTAGCTGTAACATGAAAATAGTCTATGAACGTAATTAAATATGTTTGATCATTCCAAGAAGCTGTAGGGAATGATCCACATATATCCTTATGTATTTGTACTAAGACAATTTAAGAACTTTCGACACTTAATCTCCCTTTTGTTTGTTTGTTTTTCATTAATGCACTTTATCACATATTTGAGAATCTAAGAAGTCAAGTGAATCAAGAATTCTATCTCACACAAAATTTTGAATTCTTTGTTTAGATACATGACCTATACATTTATGTCACAGTGAAACAGAATTCTCATCGATTTTTTTTTTTTTTTAAGTATCACTGAATAAACATGCAAAGTTTCTTATAAGAAACAATAGTATCAACCAAATAAAGGTTATCATGACTTGATAAAGAACCAAAATTAACTTTATTTAAATTATGAAAAAGACTAAACTGACAATTTTCAAAAGAAGAAAGATAATCAAATTTATCCATCAAACTAAAGGAACAATATAAGTCTCTTCCAAATTCAAATAAAATCCAGTATTTCATAATAACCTAAAATTATCTATTGCTTCAATTTTAACTTTCTTGCCTTTGTCCCAATAGATGTATCTTTCACCATCAATTGACTTTCGACATTTCAGATAATCATGCATAGACACACTAATGTGAGCAGTAGAACCAGAATTCACCCACCATATGTGTCTAGGTACTGAAACCAAAATTAACCTTAGAATAAACAAACAAATAATGTCCATAAGTTTCTTCACACACCAAGCATGATATTTAGTGCAATGTTCCTTTATATAAAAAGCATCTTTACAAAAGAAACAATCGAATTTATGTTTCTGAGCTTGTTTCTTTTGAGCTGTTGCAATCACAATTTATTTATCTTTTATTTTTCTCCTTCTATTTTTCTTATAGATTGACGCCAAAAGAGTACTTTTAATCTTCTCTTGCTTTAGCCTCTCTTATTCTTGTACAGAATATGAAATGACATAATAGTCCACTTATCCTTTTAACAGTTATAACTGACCTTAAATTAATTATATTGTGTCAGAAGAGAAATCAAAACTAAATGTACGAGCAAGTCTTCGAACACTCTAACTTTAATGTCTTTAGTTTTGATGCAAGATGAGGATTTTCATAATGTACTCTCTTAAGTTTTCGGATCCTGTATACCTTATAGAGACAAAATTTTTCAATAGGGTATTTATTTCTGTCTTATCGCTTTTGATGAAGCATTTTTCAAGTTCTTCCCCTAACAGTTTGACATTATTTTCCCTTATAATAGTGCCTCCGGAATGTTTTCGAAATTAATTTCTTAATAATCATATGACTCATGCGATTTGATCCTTGCCACTTCTCCATATGTCTATTTTCCTCTAGGAACTCTTATCCGTATGAGTAGTGAAGCAATCAATCCGAAGAGCAAGGTCTAGATTCATGCACCCAAGAATTATCAGTACATTGTCCTTTCAGTTCTTGAAATTAGTACCGTTAAGCGTCATAATGGAGTTAATATTTTTACATACAATAGCAGCAGAAACAACTGTACACAATTTTAAACTAAATAATAAACATAAGCTCACACATAACATCAAATTTAACATGATTAAAATAATTTAAATAATGGCATACTCATTCCAAGATATCTAGCGTAACATTGACGTTTAGTCTTTGGATAGAAAGATCAATTTGCTAGTGGTACTCTTGTGTAGTAATCAAACATTAATAATAAAGTATTGACAAATAATAAACTTTCCTTTGGGCCGATTCATTATTCACAAAGAGAATCAAATAATTGTCACACGTTTATTACCACAAGCATGTTTTAATTTCGGCCAAATAATAACCTTTCTTTGGGCCGATTATTATCCGCATGAAATTAAACATACACAATTCTCTTAGTATTTCAAATTAGTCAACTAATTAATACAAAAGAGATTGCTATGACAATGTATTGTATCAATTAATCAATCTAAAGATACGAGACACTTAAAACTAAGTACTTTATGCCAAAATTTTAAAATAATAATCATGTAAAACTGAATTTCTTTAATCGATCAAACATAACATAAATGTATGTATTAAATTTCTGAATTTTTTAATCACTGAACAATAGAAAATAATTTATTTCTTTGGTGAAATCTAAATAGAATTATTATGAAGAAGAGTGATAAACACCGGCACATAAATTAATTATAAGGCTTAATCTCTTATCATCAAATTAATCAATGCAACAAAATAATTAAAGCCACGCACAGAACTTTCATATAAGTACTTATTAATTTGTGGAGCTAATCCATAAAATAAATTACTTCAATCTGACAAGCCTTTGTGCATAAAGACCGGACCACATGGAATAGTATTTCTAAACGCACAAAAAGGTAAACTAAAATTTTCATGAACTTCATCATGACATTAAACAACAAAATTGACGCACAGTATAGTAGTACGTACTACTGGCCAATTAATCCAAGGGTATACCGATAGTATCATAAGACAAATTCATCCATCCATCCATCCAGAATCGATCTTTAGTGCGAATCAGATTGACATATCCAATTTAATTCAAAAGTATAAATCTATAATCAAAATCTGAATCCCAATAATCGGTAGCTCTGATACTAATTGTAATAATAAATATAATATCATAGGCTTTATATCAATTATCAAGATACCAAAACGAAAACGTACCTGAATTCATCGTAGAAGAATAGCTACCACAGATTTGATATTCGGGTTAGATCTTTCGGATGATTCAGTAGGTCTCTAGCAATTTCTAATGAATGTGAAATTAGAAATTTAAGGTACTGCTCGCCAGGGGATCATAACCACATATATAGTTGTAGGATTTCTAAAGTCTATCGAAATCCTTAACTCTTTCCTAAACCCTACTCAATCTATCACAGAATAGGATTAAAATTTTAGGGTATTTGTACAATACTGAACCACACTTAATAAAATATCATAAGCCCAAATAAACTTTACTTAATAAATCACTTTATTTGGATCAAACCATAAGATATCAATTAATATACAATTAATATAAAATATATTATCTCCACACATAATACATCTTACATGCATCCCATGCTTGCTTGCACATGCACCATGACCCACCAATATATATACAGAGCATTGTGTTTGTAAATGGTAAAAGAATGAATCTGATTCTAATTTTACTGGATAAATATATTGACTAGTTTGATGATTTTAGAATGTGATGTGTTAAAAGGAGATAAAGTGTTTGTTATATTTAAAAGGGTATAAATGATCTTTTAATAAAAATTATTTTTGTCATAATATTTTGTGTATTAAATTAAGTATTTGTGTGTTTTGTAAATAGTCATTCTCTTTTAATACTTCTTCCATTTTAACTACGTAAATGATTTGATTTTTTTTTTTTTAATCTAATGTGAGACATTTTCAATATCATATCTTTTATTTTCAAATTAGCACATATTTTAAAATAATATTTCTGTTATAATCTTGTAATTAGGTTAATTTTGTTGATAATAATAGTTTAAAATTATTTTTCATATTTTAGATTTACATGTACTAAAGTTTTACAATAGCAAGAGGTCAACTGTTTGGTCAAACAATTAAGAGATTAGTTATTTGAATTAGCAGCTAAGAGGGTATATACTGTTTAGTTGTTTGATTGAAAAATCCCTAATCCAACTTTCAATCATTGATATCAAGCCCCATCAACAATCAGAAATGAATGAAAAAATAATTATGATGATTTAACATTCATAACTCGGCCAAGAAGCTTCGACAAAGAGCTAAAAGAACTCAAAAGATCAATCTCTACCGAGCAATCATTGAAGATAACGTGTTGATATTTTAAGAAGACAAGTGAACAAGATAAGAAAATAATAATAATGTGGTATGTCCGTTATATTCAATCTACCCGTTATCCAATAGCTATATTTTTGGCTATATAAAGGGTGCCACAATGTTGAATCAAGAGGACCAGTGCACTAGGAATACAAGATACACTATATACAATAGAGACAATATAAACAAAAGAGTTCGTCACTAAAAATTCAATAAGAACTGAAGCTTTGGCACTATCAAACACAGAAAAACGATATCTTCCAGCATCACTGAATAATCGACTTATCAAATAGTAATCCATTTTTTCATCAATCAAGCAATTGAGGGTGTTCTCCACATAGTTTTCATGATTTTGGATATCGTGATTTTTAAAATCGTGTTCACTACCTAGTTTTTTATTTAATTTCTCTCAAATTTTTCTTACACACCTACTATTTTACCACTATCCCTACACCTTAAAACCTATATATTCAGAATTCAAAATACTATATTTTTTCATATTTCTTTCTCTCTGATCTATCTCTCTCTCTCTCTCTCTCTCTCTCTCTCTCTCTCTCTCTCACTCTCTCCCAACCCATCATCCCATCTCTCTATCATCCCCCTCTCCTCCAGTAATATATCGCCTACTTTCACTCCATCAAATCCACCGGCCTTTCTCTCCACCAATTCCTCCATCTCACTAATATCTCTTCCTCCTCCGCCGCCCCCAACGACAACGCCGTTTCCCCCCTCCTCAACCTCCCCACTT
>JAOWAN010000054.1:1313442-1327777 GCA_028566635.1 Lobelia cardinalis | reverse complement strand
TAATGATTTTGTAATTAATATATTACTATAATGTAAAAAATAGAAATTAGAATAATTTGAGTAATTAATAAGGAGTTAGATTTTTTTTGTTTTTCTAATGTGTCATATTATTGTTAGGAACTTTTGTTAATTAATATTAGCATGTATTATTTTTATTACTTTTATTTTAATTTAATATACTTTTTAAACATAATATTTTTTTATTAAAAAATTAATTTTAATATTATATACATCATATCATATGTTGGGAAAGAAGAAAAGATGGATCAATTTTGAAATTTTTGTTACAAGGGTATTTTAGTCTTTTTGAACTCTGTTTTGGTTGAGACTAGACGATCAGCTAACAGGTCAAATACAAGGAGGTCAAGCCTAAAAAATATTTATACAGGGGGGTCATGACTGAAACCCGTAATTTATAGGGGGATTCTTCCTTATTAACCCTTTTTCAAAAGAAAATAAAGAAACGCGGGAAGTAGGAGGAGGAGGAGACGCGTTTAGTAACTAGTTCAAACCGCAATGAATATGCGTTTCGTTTTACCAAGTTCCCCCTCGTCCCTGCCTGCCGCGTTCTCACATTACAGTCTTCATGACGTAGGAATTGCAATACTCACCCTCGCAATTTGATGAATTCTCAAATCTCACCCTCTTGTATCTCAATCAAATCTAAGAAAACAACTCCTTAATCCAGTTCCATGAGTAATTCAACTTCTTTGGCCTCTGAAACAGAAGTTATTGCGCTAAGATGTTGAATTGCTTATTTGCCTCTCAAATTTCTATTGTAGTGTCCAAAACACTACTTAAATTAAGTAGTAATAATAATTCATATAACTAATATTCCCCCTCTACCTTAATCTACACATATTGGTAACGTCCTACTAGTAGAGGTTGGGGAGCTAATAGACAATGGTTAATCGTCCGTTAATCAGATAAAATTTTAGAATACATAGTTTCAATGTTTGAAGCTGTAATCATGTTAGTATGTTGTTCAATTGCCTTCTAAACTTCTTTTAAAAGGAATTAGAACCATATTTTAGGTCATCTGAAGAAAAGAAAAAAAATAATAATTTGGTCCTAGTTAAAGGATCAATCATCTCAGAAGATGAGACATGAAATTGCTTTAAAATTTTGAACAGTTAAAGTTAACATGAAAGACGAAATTTCGAATCCATTTGATATTTTTAAGGGGGATAGTTAGGAGGTGCATCAGTAACATATTTGATCGTTGATGATGGCACACTGCAGAACTTGTGAAAAGTTAAAAATACATCGTATGGTAATGGGAAGACCAAGGGGAAAGGATCGAAGAATGGCAGTGATGTTTTAGTTTTTCTTGTTGAGTTTAAATTTTCTGTCTCATTTGGTATCTCATTGTCTGTCATAGTATTCTAAAATCTAATCTTAACCGTTTAAAAGATAATCTTAAAATTTTAAACTCTAAATAATTGGATACGTGTCGTATTTAAAAGATATGTGACAGAAGATGAGACACTAAATGAGACATAAAATTTCAATTCTTTCTTGTTTATTAGACTAGCTTACCCTCTCTTTGAGGATACTTGACTAACGAATATAGATGGAAGGATGGTCCCTTAGAATCAATGGATTGACACTAAAAATTTGCAAAACCACGGGGATCACAGTTTAACCCTTTTATCAATAGTGTCCTCCAACGGCATATATAATACCTCCTCCATTTCTAAACCTCTCTCTCTCTCTCTCTCTCTCTCTCTCCTATTCAATTCCGCATTTCTCCGGCGCTCCTCCGCTCCCTCCTCTTTCCCTTTCACACACTGAAATACACACACATCATTCATTTCTTAAAAGTCAAGCAAGAATAAATCACTCCCCCACCCCACCACCACCCAGGTCAGCACCCACCTCTCTCACACGTCATTGAAAAAGGAGCTGCTTCTCTTAGATAAAGACCACACGGTAGCTACTTTTTCTTTCCTCAAAAATTAAAATAAAATTTAAATTAAATAACTAAAATACTTTTGTTGTAGTTGGGATTATAGTACTCCAGTAGGATGCCAATTGCTACCCTTTCCTACATTTACAGGGACACGCTCACGTTATCAAAATCCCATAAACGCAAAAAATTCAACAACATGCCACCAACCACCACCACCACCACCGTTAATACCACTAATTATATTCCAATTTTTCCCTCGGATGACCTTCCCAACTACCCATTCGGCCACCTCTCCCTTGATCTCTCCGACTCCGAGCTTCGCGAAACATCCTACGAGATCTTCGTTGCGGCATGCCGCAGCTCCGGCGGTGCCAGGCCTTTGACTTACTTCTCACCCTCCTCCGCCACCGCCCCCGTCGAGAGGTCCCCGTCCTTCTCTTCTTCCACCCCGTCGCTTCAGCGGTCCCTCACGTCTTCGGCTGCCAGCAAGGTGAAGAAGGCTTTGGGCCTCAAGTCTTCTAAGAAGGGTGGTTCCGCTTCGGACAATAAGTCGAAAAGACCGGCGACTGTTGGGGAGCTGATGAGGGTTCAGTTGAGGATTTCTGAACAGACTGATTCCCGCGTCCGCCGCGCCTTATTGAGAATTGCCGCTGGACAGGTTATCATTTGAATCCTTCATAGATTCTCTGTTTGATCAATTTTACTAATAAAAATGACTTCTTTTGTTCAATCATGTCGTATATTTGCATTAGGAGCAAACCCAGTTCATTGGGGGTCTATTTTACTAGTAATGAAACTGAAATTTAGATGGTTTTTGTCGCTCTCAAAGTGAATTATATACTCCATAATACAAGTTCAAAAAAATCATAGAGTTTCTCTTCCACACTTTGCCAAAATATGAAAATTTGAGCCTTTATATATAATATTAGGCTCTTGTTGCTTGTTTTTTCTGTTTTGCAGAGTCTTTGTTTGACTAATTAGATTGTTTCTGTAGTTTGAATATTTGAAAATTAAGAACTAATTGAGTAAAGTAGAATTAAAATGATAAATGTTTTGACGTTAGAGTTAAGGCGATTATTATGTTTGAGTTGATATGGTGGCTAGCTTGTGTTACATAGTTGTATCATTGTATGTAATGTACTGTTCGGGGCTGAATTTTGTGCTTGTTTCAGCTGGGAAGACGCGTCGAGTCCATGGTTCTACCACTGGAGCTATTACAACAGTTTAAGTCTGCTGACTTTTCTTCTCAACGAGAATATGAAGCATGGCAAAGAAGAAATTTGAAGATGCTAGAGGCTGGATTATTGCTCCACAATAAGATGCCTTTTGAGAAGTCGGACACTTCTGCTCAACGAATTCGGCACATCATTCATGTGGCATACGAGAGGCCCATTGAAACCGGAAAGCACAGTGAAGTGTTGCAATCCCTTCGGCCAAGTGTAATGACACTTGCTTGTAGATCATTTGATGGGTCTGTCTCAGAGAAATGCCATTGGGCAGATGGGGTCCCATTAAATCTAAGACTGTATCAAATACTTCTAGAAGCTTGTTTTGATGTGAATGAACCAGCATCTATGATTGAGGAGGTAGATGAGATGCTAGAACTCGTGAAGAAGACTTGGGTGGTCCTTGGAATAGACCAGATGCTTCACAATCTTTCTTTTCTGTGGGTTTTATTTCACTGTTACGTTTCTACTGGTCAAGTTGAAAATGATTTACTCTTTGCTGCTGATAATTTGTTGTTCGAAGTTGGAAAAGATGCAAAGGCTACAAAGGATTCAGTTTACTCTAAGTTATTGAGTTCTACGTTGAGCTTGATATTAGGTTGGGCAGAAAAAAGGCTTCTGTCTTATCACGACACCTTCGACAAGGGTAATATCGACTTAATGCAAAGTGTCTTATCCGTTGGGTTATCAGCAGCAAAAATATTGGTTGAAGACATCTCTCACGAGTATCCTAGGAGGAATGAAGTTGATGTAGCACTTGGCAGGGTTGACTCTTACATCAGGTCATCAGTGCGCACAGCTTTTTCTCAGGTTATTTGTCACTCTAGCAAGCATATCTCCTATACTGTTTTGTAGAGGAGGGACTCATTTTATTTTTCTATTTGGTGTCTTATCAATGCAGACAAGGGAGAAGGTACAGTTGAGCAGGAGGTTAGCCAAAACCCAGCAAAATCCTCTACCTGTTCTTTCCATCCTTGCGCAAGACATTAGTGACATGGCCTTCAATGAGAAGGAAACATATAGTCCATTACTGAAGAAATGGCATCCTCTTGCTATTGGTGTAGCTGTAGCAACTCTTCATACTTGCTATGGGGATGAGCTGAAGCAATTTGTTTCAGGAATTAATGAACTGACTCCAGAAGTTATACAAGTATTGATAGCAGCTGACAAGCTGGAAAAAGATCTTGTACAGATGGCGGTGGAAGATTCAGTGGACAGCGATGATGGTGGTAAGGCCATAATTCAGGAGATGACTCCTTTTGAGGCTGAAGGCGTGATTGTAGATCTAGCAAAATCATGGATAAAAACAAGAATAGACAGACTTAAAGAATGGGTGGATAGAAATCTACAACAAGAGGTACTGTCCCGTTTTCTTGTATTATTACTTGATTTGGTTTCTCAGCTAACTATTGCTATATTTGATAACACATGATATTTTTTAATTGAAATTGTATCCAGAAAATTCATATATAGACCACCTTCTGAATAATATGGAAACGTTGAAATAATTTAAATTGAGGCTCTTTTCTCCATAACTACACGATGAGCTACATATATTTTCGAAATTTCTACTTGTAGTGTTTCGAAACTGATTTCTTGATTTTCATTTCTAAAAAAAAGCTCCTTCAGGGTAGTTATTGAACTTACCTTGAATTTCATTCTCTAGTCTACCTTATATCAGATATAAGCTCGTGATTGACCCCTCAATTTGTAGGTCTGGAGCCCACAAGCAAATAAAGAACGATTTGCTCCCTCTGCCGTGGAGGTTCTAAGGCTCATTGATGAAACTCTGGAAGCTTTCTTTTTGTTACCAATACCGATGCATCCAGCCTTGGTTCCTGATCTGATGTGTGGTTTAGACAGATGCCTTCAACATTACATTTTAAAGACAAAAACGGGCTTTGGTAAATAGTTTTTGGAAAGATGCATGCTATATAAGATTTTCAAGTGTTTGTTTCTCATAATGATTAATTTCTTACGTGTCTGCAGGATCTCGAAATAATTACCTTCCAACCATGCCTGCATTGACTAGATGTAGAACTGGATCAAAACTCAATGGGGTATTTAAGAAGAAGGACAAGTCAAACACAGGTCAGAGGAGGAAGCCTCATCTTGGGACTATGAATGGGGATAACTCATTCAGTATATCACATTTATGTGTGCGCATCAACACTTTACACTACATTAGGAAAGATCTAGAGGTTCTAGAGAAGAGGACAATCACTCATTTGAGGAATAATACTAGATCGACTCACATGGATAGTATTGTCCACAGCTCTGGAAAAACCTTTGAGCTTTCTTCAGCTTCTTGTTTGGAAGGGATTCAACAACTGTGTGAGGCAACTGCTTACAAGGTCATATTTCATGATCTAAGTCGCGTTCTTTGGGATGGTTTATACGCAGGGGATGTTCCCTCCTCTAGGATTGAACCTTTCCTTGAAGAGCTAGAACAAAATTTGGTGATCATAGCAGAAACTGTACATGATAGAGTGCGCACACGTGTGATTACGGACATAATGAAAGCTTCTTTTGATGGATTTTTATTGATTTTGCTAGCTGGAGGTCCTTCGCGCTCTTTTACCCTGCAAGATTCTGCAATTTTAGAAGAGGATTTTAGGTTTCTTGTGGATTTGTTCTGGTCTAATGGGGATGGATTGCCAATGGATTTAATAGAGAAGTTTTCAACCAGGGCGAAAACTATACTTCCCCTTTTCCGTACTGACACGGAGAGCCTTATTGAGCAGTTGAAGTCCATGGTACTTGAGAGCCGTAACTCTTCCACCAAATCCAGACTTCCAATGCCGCCAACTTCTGGTCAGTGGAGCCCAACTGAACCGAATACAGTCTTGCGTGTTTTGTGTTATCGAAATGATAAGCTGGCAACCAAGTTCCTTAAAAAGGCGTACAACTTACCAAAGAAACTGTGACGATACAAGCACGTAGATTCATGATGGATGCTCAACTCTTGTTGGTGCTTCAGTTCAAATTTGGAAAGTTAACAGTGGAAAGGTTTTAACTTCTGAAGCCGACATTTTATTCCTCTGACGCTCCTGTTCTAACTTGTGTGGATGTTTGTGAAGCGGGTTTTTAATTAGTAAACTTTTCCTTTTTGTACATACTTTTTGACTGGATTCTTTCTTCCAAGACTTCATCAGTTGGCCACAAATGTTTTGAGACATTACGATGCTCTTCAATCTTAGGGAATCTGTTGGCCAAGGGGTTGACCTTTCAGAAAAGACTTGCAAAGATGGGGTGAGGCTTCATGGTTCGAGCCTATGGCTCTGCTAGTTCTGGCTGCTACCTCAATGAACATTTGACCTTGCTGGAGCATCAGTTCATCTGATGAGGTTCCTTGGAGTTATAAGTAAAATTAACTATTATTGTTTTCTCCATTCTTTTTTCGTTTTCCTTACTTCAAGGGCGAAAGGCTGATAGTAGTTAACTCTCCTTTCTGTTCTTTATGATATACATTTGAATCAGTAGTAAATTACATCATACACGTTGACATTTAGCTATCTTAGCAGCGTTACCGTGTCATTTTTACATGTACCTAATGCCATTTAACAATAGAAAACAATGCACGTCCGGAGATGTGGAAAGTTTACAACTTGGCCATCTAGCTGTCGGGTATACCAGTGCTGCTGTGGAGACGAACGTATGGGACCGAGAGATTTTTCTCCATCTACTTACTAAACCAAGTTACCTAACTAATGGATGGCACCTGGAAATGATAAGAATCACTGCTATGTTTAGTCGAATTTCCACCATTTGTTTACGCATTCTGTCTAACAGTGAGTACGAGTTTGGAGCTTTTCATTATGACTACACACATAAGCAGTATTAATGAGACATGTTACAAAATGATCATTGGTGATATTATGATAAAATTTCAGTGGATTATGAAATATGAAGAGTGATAATTAAAAGTGAAACGGGTAATAATATAGAAAAATGACAATCGTCATGTAACAAGATTATAGAGAGAAAATGTGTTCTTATCTCGAGCCAAGGGTATATTTCTTTTAGAAGGAAATTACTCCATCCATTTCGATTTAACTTGTCCATAATAGGGATACGTTGTGACGAAAAAATGTCGGATTCAGACAATTAAAATGAAACAGATGGAGTATACTACGAACAAGGTACATATATGAGGTCCGTAGTTTATGTCAATCTTTTACAAAGCAGCAGGTCATTCGTCCAATTCTACTAGAATCTGGGTTCAGGAGCAGATCTTTTCCAATGTATTCTCTGAATCTCGATGTTGTGGGCAGTATAAATGTCATCCCTGCTATTTCATCAGCTGGCTCCTGCAGCTTATACTCTGAGCAGCTCTACAAGACGTCGTTGGATCTGTGGGTTACATAGTTATTATTCACAGGGCTCTGACCCAGCAAAAGAATTTGTAGATGCTCTCAAAGGGCAGTGGGCACTTACAAAAGCCGGGCGATAAGATGATAAAGCAGTTGATGCAACTTAAAGTAATGCCAGTTACAGTTTTCCCAATACTTGGCCGTGAAGTAAGAATTTTGAAAGCCACACCTACAGCATACAAGATGCTAGATTACATTCACAGCTATACTACAACCAATATTAGGTACAAATTAAACAATCAGCACTCAGCAGCATCTTTATGTTTTATTTTAAAAGCATGTCTTTAAGTTCACCATAAAGAACTTTACAAGCATGTCTTGAAACTAAAAAGACAAGTATGAATGTCAAGAATCATGGGAAGTATAGACATCAAGTAAAACGGTTTGGAAAAACAACATTAGAATTTGACTGCAAGGATGCAATAAAACAATTTTGAATAGGAAGTGCAGCGACTATTTTTTTCAGACCAGAATAACTAATGGTAAGTGATAGACTATATTAATGGAAGTCGGAACCATCCATGTCAGAGTTGTGGCTCAACCATGCATAAGGCTCTCTGAAATCATTAAAAACATGAAGACTGTCATGTGATTGAGACATTAGCACTATCGAGGGGGCTGAGTGAGGGGGATGAGTACGCTTCTGCTGCTCCTCAACCACAAGACCTACAAGGAGGAACGTTAAAATATGGAGGCGCGAGAAGGAAGAAAAAGAGTCCCGTGCGATAACACACACACACACACCCACGAAGAACAAGGTCCCATGACAAATACAAGATTCTTTGTTATTCTATGGACACCGAGAAATTGGGTTTTGAAATACCATTATCTTCTTTTGCGAAATAAAAAAATGTGTTGGTATGCATAGTTTGGTAATCCTAAGTGAATCTAGTACAACTTTCACATCAACTACAAACTCTTGTCTCAATCTTTATGCAGAAGCAGAAAGGAACATGTTGTTTTCTACTTATATCTTTTGGTTAGGACCAACAAATTGTCAATAACGCCGGGGAAAGATGAATTTGGTCCGTAGAATCCGTACAACTAATGAATCATCATAAATTTTAAACAATAATAGGCTGATTTTTAAACATAACTTTTAGGCTTGAATGTTATTTGAGATGAGCTTGAATTTTATATAATTAAGTTCGATATAGGCTCGACCTATATACCTATATATATATATATATATATATATTTATAAGTCTGTGTCCGTGTTGTTATACTCATATCAACGCTATCCTGTCTTTTCCTTCATTTTTCAAAAAAAAAAAACTAAACACTAAACAATCCTCTTTGTATAGATTTCGGCTCACATTTTGCATGAATTCAAATACAAATCAGAGAAGTCATTTGATTTATTTCCAAGTCTGCTCTTAAAGATCTCGTTCCAAACATACAATAATAATGTCTTTATACTTAGAACTTTGGCCTCTGTATATCAAGCAACTCCTAGCAAGTGTACGAATAAATGACTTCAAACTTATATAAGAAAAGGCTTGTATGGTCCGGGAATATGGGTGCTGTATACTTGCTAAAATTGCCAGAATAATTTAGATATTAAGGATGGTGAAGCTTACAGGCTGATAGATAAAACAAATGCACCCGCTACTAAACATTTCTGGAAAGAGAATTCCTTTGTTACTGATGCAAGAACCACCAAAAGGCTGATAATGAAAACCTGCAAAATCAGCCACAAATAAAGGGTGCAATTAATTTGAAATGAAGGGGAATAAAGGGAATCAAAGCATTGCTGGCCTATGGCAAACAAAAGGAGTGAGCTTTAAGATATAGACAGACAAAGCTTCAACAGTTCCATGAACACTGTAGTACTCTCGCTAGTCGCTACTTTATAAAGAGGAAGAGGAGCATGAGAAGTGATGTTATACTTGGTCATTGTTATCAAAGAATCCCAAATAAAAGCTACTTTATCCAATGAGAACATGAACGATGCTGTATAAATAGGACTACAAAGCTAAGTTTGGTGTACCAACTGTCCCCCACATCCACCACGACGTACCAACAAACTACTTTATACTTCATGCACATGGCAACGCCTCATTTTCTACCCAATGAACCCTTATAATCAGGACGAAGCCAGAAACTAAGATTAAGGGGCCCAATACACTATAATTTGTAAGGGAATAAAATATTAATTTATAAATAAGAGAAAGTAAATAGAACATTTTGAAAAGTCAAGGGGGCCATGGCACCCCTTGACCCTAATGTAGCTCCATCCCCGCATATAATGTACAAAATCAATATTTAGAACACTTGACTAACATATATATTGACTAAGAAGCTGAAGTAATATATTGAAATTTCTTTCCGATGAGAGAAAAGAAACTCTAACTACTAGAAACAAAACTGCACTCAAGGTATCAGCTGCACGGTTGGATCATGTTCTCTGGTTACCCAATCGTTTTATGATCAATTGATCTTAATAAACCAACACCACTTGGTCTAGCAATATCCACTTCTCTTTCCTAACGAGAGGTTAGGAGTTCAAGTCTCGTCAGAGACATATTGAGGAGAAATATATCTTGTTGAATATATCCCGGCTTCAAGCACTTGTTGTTACTCTTGTAATGTCTACTTAAAAAGAATAATAATAAGCTCACGTTGTTACTCTTCAATGGTCTACTTTAAAAGGTTGACGTAAGGTCTATGTCCCCTCCAACCTTTAAGAGAAAAAAAATGTTCATCTTAATAAGTGACGTGTGTTTCTGCTAATATTGAGATTAGTGACTCATACTGTCTCACAATTCAACTTTATGTCATCATGCCTTTCAGTTTTAAGATAACTTTTCCCTGGAACCAAGAATAATTTTGAACATAAAAATTCAAGGCTATCGTTAATTCATGGCCAGGAAATCATCGCTGACAAGGAACACTGCCATGTATAATAACAGCTCAAGAAACATAGAAATCTATAACAAATGGACTTCATTGAGATAGCAGAAAATACTCCCTCCATTTCCTAATAAGTGTCATTTTCGTTAGAAAAAGTTGCTCCACAATAAGTGTCATTTTAGGTTTTCAAGACATACTTTACCATATTTTTTCTTGTTTGCCCTTATCTTCTCCCAACTAATCATCTCATCATTAAGTATACGTGTATCTTCTTTTCAATAAAGTGAAGATAGTTTATAGGGATGAATTTGGTAACCTATATTGTTTCTTAATGTGTGTACACAAGGCTACAACAACACTTGTTTGAAACGGAGGGGATACGGAGTTATACACAAAATACGGTTACATATTAGTAGAAACACTCACATGGTTCAGGAAGGCCTTCACCTTGAAGAACTATCTGGTGCATACATATGGACAATTGATTCTCATAACTTGTCGTTATTGAAAGTTCGGCTGCAAATGAAAATAGGCATGTAGGATTAAAACAGGAATTACATTAGGAAAGAAAATTGATTAGTGAATCCAGCAACCTATCAAGCAATAGATGTGTAACTACAAGTAATTGGGGAAAATAATGTTCCTTCAAGGAGAATCTAAACATAAATGAAGTATTCTAAAGTTGCTGTGAAGATAACCACTACAAACAGATAGCTACCTTGTATAGGGTGCAGTAACAACTGCACAGCAGAATATTTGTGTTCATAACTGAAAATTAAAAGCTTGGTCTTCCTCGTTGACTAAACGATTAAGTATGGGAAGCTCTAAAAGTTGCTTCGAGGAGCCTTGCCAATTAATGATTTGAGGGGCCTTGTCTGGCTTTCCAATTTGGTTGCAGTTCTGGGGAATATACCTGACACGAGCTAGAATTCGAATTCTTTACCTGCAGATTAAAGTAATTGGAGCCTTTGTTATGAACTGAACCATAAAATACGAGCAGTTCTTTAAAAAAAATGGAAACTCACATAGGGACTCGAGGACTCAACATGTAACTTAAGCCAATGCTCCAAAGGATCACCAAAGGTCCTTGCACGAGCAAATCCCTCCATTGAAGTGATGAAATCTTTTTGAATCTCTCAATGTGATTGATCGTCCAATTATTCTTGAAACATACTTCATGAACACATGGCAATCACCACAAACCCGAATATTCTTCATAATCCTTATAGGTTTCCCTCCGTGCGGTTTCCTAAGTAATCCGTATGTTAGAGCTAATTTCTCACTGTGGTAACATATGGATTCAAATTTCTCATCCTCCGCCACATCATGTAGAACTAAACTTTTGTTTGGAGTGAAGCCAGCTTGATGTAGCTTTTTGATCAATCTATTTAGTTCTCGATAAATAGCTTTTGATTCTGGATGAGTTTGATCTTCTGAAACAAACTTGTAAACCTTCCCATCGATCTCAATCCAACTGAAGGCAGCAAATTTTTTAACACTCCTGTTTTTCATAAGGGATCTCATGGATGCCGCATCATCCCATCTGCCACTCCCGGCATACAAGTTGGAGAGAATGATATAAGGTTCCGCATTGAGTGGATCTAATTCAAAGAGACGCTTTGCCGCCATCTCTCCATGTATGATATCACCTTTTGCTTTACAAACAGCCAAAAGGGTAGACCAAATCAGGCTATTAGGTTCATGTGGCATTTCTTTTATGAGATCAACAGCTTTGTTTATGCAACCCGAACGGCCTAGGAGGTTGATCATGCATGCATAATGATCCAGCGTCGGTGTCATTCCAGGCTTTCCCCTCATCAAATGAAAATATCCCTGCCCCCTTTCAGTGAGACCCTCATGAATACAAGCAGAAAGAACAGCCACAAACGTAATACTATCTGGTTTTACATCATGATCCAACATCTCTTCGTACAGTGCCAGTGCCTCTGAATCCTTACCATTTTGTGCATAACCAAAAATCATGGAATTCCAAGTAACCACATTTTTAGTGGGCATCAAAGTAAATATATTCCACGCATCTGCTATTTCTCCACATTTGGAGTACATATCAACTAGGGCACTGGACACAAGCATATCACAATCAACCCCAATGTGAATAGCCTTCCCGTGAACTACTTGACCATGATACAAAGAAGCCAATCTGGCACAGGAACTAACCACACTCGAGATAGTAAAACTGTCTGGCATAATGTTATCTACTAGCATTTCACTAAATATGGCCAAAGCATCCTCCTCACATCCATTTTGCCCATGACCGACAATCATTGTTGTCCAACAAACCTTATCCTTTTCCTTGATTTCCCCAAAAAGTTTCCTTGCTTCATCTATCCGACCAATCCGAAATAAAGCCCCTAGAATGTTTGAAACAGTGACCTGATCAGGCTTCAAACCCGAAAACTCCATCTCGCGAAACAAGTCAATGCAACCTTCAGGCTGCCCATTTTTTAAGTACCCGGAAATCATCAAATTCCACGAAACCACGTTCTTGTTAGTCATCCGATCAAACAACCAACGTGCCACATAAATCTGGCCACACTTGGCATACAAGTCAGTCAAAGCATTTATAATAAAAGCATTTCCACCCAAATTAAGCACAATGATCCTCCCGTGAACTTGCCTCCCACGTTTCAAATCCAAAACTTGCGAGCAAGCATTCAAAACATTGACATGGGTATACTCCGTTGGCTCAAACCCCTTTCTTTGCATTGTCACAAACATCTCTAAAGCCTCCCTCGCAGACCCTTTTGAAGCCAAACCTGCTATGGCCGTGTTATACGAAACAGTATCCCGACAAGGGATGTGATCAAAGAACGTCCGCAAGTCATTATAAGAGCCCAGTTTAGAATATGCTGAAAGCATAGCATTGTAAGTGCGAGTATCTCTGTGCAGCATTTTGTCAAACAGGTTTCGAGCATCGTCGAGTTGATTAGACCTGGTGTAAACATGTAGAAGGAGATTATGGAGGAATGTTGTGGTGGGTTCGTAGAAGTGAAGGTCCATGTGAGCCTGCAGTCGCTTTGCTTGAGTGACGTCATTGAAACGGACACAATCGAGCACCAGACGAGTGTATGCTTCGGAAGTCGCTCGGCCCAGCAAGTACAATGAATCTACGGCTTCTCGAAGCTTGTTCTTCCCATTCATTCCAATCGTTCCTGGAAGAGATGAAGAATCGTGCAAAGCTTGATTCAGAATAGCAACTTATGAATTTATTCAGCATAAGTAAGAGACGCTTACAACAGAAAATAAGCGGGAAAAACCTCAGCTATTAACCATCTAACTGAAGAGAATAATACATAATCTGCCACAAGGGTGTCAAGTGTAACTTCTGTGTAGTTAAGGGTTTTAAGTGTCTGATGTTGTTTGGACACCTTCTTCTTTTCCCGCATTTTGTAAAGGTCTCTGTAATTGATATTTTTTCTGTGTAATACATTCAATACATGAAAACGATTTGTTCTTCCCTCTTCACCTCTTGATAGTCCATGTTCTTCATGGTATCAGAGCACCTTCGATCCCTAAACCGTATTACCAATCAAAAATTCCTTCCAGAATTCTGTTTCAAATACAAAACCTAACACTCGCCCAAAATTTCAGTTCAAACAAAGCCCTAAATCTCAATTCTCATGACGAACGATTTTGGAAACCCTAACGAAGACTTGAATGGAGCAATTGATGATTACGATCTGGAAGAAGTCAATCTGGTTCTTCCACCTACTCATCCTTTGTACCTGCACCCAAACGATTCACCGGGTATGACTCTCGTAACTGAAATTCTTGATGGGAAGAACTACATGCAATGGAGTCGATCTATGAAACTACATCTGTCTGCAAAATCAAAGTTAGGAATGATTTCTGGTATGCATAAGTGTCCTCGCCTAGATTCAAAGTACTTCTCTGCTTGGAATAGGTGCAATGACATGGTAATTGGTTGGATTTTAAATTCTGTGAGCACT
>JAOWAN010000054.1:1283463-1298988 GCA_028566635.1 Lobelia cardinalis | reverse complement strand
TTTGTAGATTGCCGTCTAATTCCAAGTCTCAAACTGTTATATCTGAGTTCATAAAATTGAAATATTAAAAAATAATTGCAGACTCCAGGAATTTAAAAATAGAAAAATGTTGGATATACTGTACGAAGCAACAAATTGTAATGGTGTACGGTACAACCTTGTCAAGCTTAAAGGGTGACGCCGGCTGGAAGTTGATTCCAACATTAGTCATCGAAAGTTCATTATCAAAGCAGTTTTAAGAAAAGCTACACGACCAACACTATTCATATTCCAGCCACATGAACAATTGCCAACACAATATCGATAAAAGCCACAACGATCTTCAATGGAATGGATCATTTTCATTAACTGGTCAAAAATTTGCTAAACTTTCACTCTCATGACAAATAATTGTCGATAACAACGCAATACACTGCAAAATCTTTGATCGGTCAAAGCCATTTGCTATAGAGAAAGTGTCCAACTTGCTGTGGGGCTACAAGTACATCTGTATTATATCTCATCTAAATGACCTCATATAATAATGCCTATCAAGGGATGAGGACGTGGGGGGTGAAAGGGAGCCTATTGCCAGGGATTCTTCTTTCTTAGTCCACTTCTTTTCGTGCTAGTAGTTGAGCTAGTTTTCTACAAAACGAAACAAGTGAAAATAGTTGGTCAGTGCTTGCACATGAATTTTGAAGTAGTACCATAGTAAACTATGTAACGGAGGAAACACCAAGCATTTATACCGATTTGAGTTTCTTTGTCTTTCCCCGAATCCTGTTCTTTGGAGATTTTAATTTATATATCCGGACCATCCAATGGTGAGTTGTGAAGACCTGAGATTATGAAACGCTTAAAGCATGAACACCACATAGTGCATAATACAAGGGATAAAAAGAAAATAACCAAACTACTTGATTGAAGTTTTTCCACAATAAACTGAATATAAAGTTCATGGGTAATAGAATATGGTAAGGTAATGAGCAAAAGTATCTGGATAAGTTTCAAGTGCTATTTGTAACAAGTGCCACTCAGAATTGGAACTATCTAAGAAATATGAAGGGGGGGGGGGGGATTGCAAACAGATGAGAGAGAACCATCATGAAGGGAAAGAAGGATCATTAACAGCATGGCAGGAATTTGACATAGTTAGCTGAGAAAGTTGAAAATCACCAACTAAATGGCCATTTGCATAATCATTTGCCAGATCATGAGTTCATCAAATCTTACCTCCTCAAAGTGGGTTAATTTAAAGTATTTCTTTCCAATTTCAGTCCTCCTTACTCTATCGAATCCTTTACCATCTGTTTCCACAAACCTAGAGAAGATGGAGAAACTTAGGTAAAAAACAAGAAAACAAATGAAAGACAACCTAGAGAGCAATCATGTTGATACCGAAAGAACAATACCTGTAATATGATAGTTTGTACATGAGGGAGTTCAACATAGTCGGAGTGGCCTGAGAATCAATTCTGTACTGACCATCTCTCTAAAAGAGGGAGAATATAAGACTTTAGTTAAACTCATTTTTCCCAAATGTCAGTATAAAATGTAGAAATCCAAGAAACTTTAGCATGTATAACACGGTTAGTAGAGTTGCAACCATGAAATAGCAATTCCAAATTTATAGGCCACGTTTTGTCTATGGGATATCCCAATGGGCAATACCATTGTCCACTTCAAAAAGTCAGCCCTGTGTGGTAATATCTTTCACAGTGTATGTGGATTTAGCGACAACCAAATCATTGGCATGCAAGTGCGAAAAACATACTTGAAGACAAGCAATGGAATGTATTCAAACACCTCTTCTAAGACTGGAACCAAGTGAAATGTTTATAACTTGATAACGGCCTCATGACAATCCAGCCAAAATACTTTTGTTTTTATTACAAATGTAATTCATTGTCCACTAACTAACGTGTACTTTCATGTATGTTGACATTACTTTAATTCTTCCATCCAAAAAGATAGACTTGCTTATTTCTTTTTACTTTTTTTAAATCAACTGTGGCTGAAGTGAATGTAACTTAGAAGCAATATAAACAGTATTAGCCCGTATCAAAGTTAAGGAATTTAATAGTATGGGTCAAATTCATGAAACGGTTTGTGGCAATCGGGTAATATCCCTTCGTAATGATGGGTGGGGTCGAGCAATCAGATCAATGTTAAATAGAGGCCCAGTTGATGATCGGACTGGACCAAAATCATGGATAGTTGTTCAGGGGAGGGAGGCAACTGCTACTAGGCCTGTGACGACAGCTATTTGGGTCCAGAAGAGTCACTGAAGATTTGGCAGTGTCGGAGCTGTGCCGAGACGCGCCAGAAAGTTGCTGCACGTATACAGGACCATCAAGCGATCTTACCCATGGTCCGCCGGAGCTGGAGACATCCATAAATGGGTCACCGATGACATCAGTTGAAGTTATGAGAGGCACTGAAGATGATAGGAGATAAGAGGAAGTTCAAGGTGGGTTGAATCACGAAGGACAATAGCACTTCAAACGGCAATGGCAAAACATAAAACTTGTTAAATTAAATTGGTTATCTAAAGGATAAACGACATATGTTCGTAGCTTTCAATATACTGTTGTACGCTGGTTGAATTTTTCCTTAGCCATTTGGGTTAACGAGGGAGTAAAATGATGTCCATTTGTGCTAGGGAATAAGAATCCTTCATGAGACTTACAGGTTTCACAACTGATAAAAATATCCATTTCTCCTCTGTTAAGCATATCCAACTGTCATTTCTTTGCCCTTGTCTAGTTCCAGTTAAACATCATCTAGGCAAAACATTTTACTCCGTCCGTCCCACTTTTAGAGTTTAATCTTTCCATTTTGGGTTATCCCACTTGAAGAGTTACTTTTTCCTTTTAAGTCATCACATTTGACAAGATTACCCTTCCTTTTTGCAAAGAATAAATGTATGCCTCATATATAGGGGTATAAAAGATAATTTACATGTTTTTAACCCATTTCTTAATTTCCATGACGGGTCAAAGCTTAACTCTTGAAGTGGCACGGTGGGAGTAGTCCTTTTTTTATTACAAAAAGATGCAAATAGCATATGGACCAGTAACATAAACTATTCGGCTAAACATGCACATCGTGCTAGGCAGTAACACTCTATCATGACTATGATGGCTATCATAACAAATTTTCATCTATAACACTACTACACCATAATTGCTTGGATTATATAAACTTACCAGATAATCAGGTTCCTTGATATGAGGGAATACACCTCCACCTATTCGAACCATCCACAGGAATTTATTTATATCATCACTAGGATAGCCAACAAGACCTGAAAAACAAACAGTTTAGCAAAGTGTTGCTGGTTTCCTCTCTCTACTCTTGGTATTTCCCTTCACAATGAAATGTTTACCAACCTCCAAAAACAACAAGAACATATTTCACATCTAGAGAGTCAAAAATTTCCCAAGCTGCCTTTTCTGGAGATGACATGGCAGTACCAACAGTTGCAATATGTGTGTTATTCCAGGTGTTATTGTCAACAATGACTGTCCGGTTAGCCATTGCAGTTGTTTGGTAACCATAGTCCCACCAAGATGCAACCTGGAAGAAGTTCAATGAGCTTTAGATTTAATTCTTATTGTCAGTTTTCATTTTAGATCAACAGGAATTCTTGCAAACTCCATTAGATGTTCATGGTCATAATTAGACACACACAACCAGTACAATCAAAGCGGAATAAAGCAACACTAGGCCCATACTTTCACGTCAAGGTAGAAGCATTCGAAATTGGCTATATGGAGTTGAAGATTAATAATAATTGGCGGATGTTCTTGGTGGGCAGCTTCACATAGGTGTGGAGATAAAGTCAGTTGATGCAAGTATGCAACCTAATCTAATGCCATTTTGCACAACTACATCATACAAAGAAAATAGACTTAAGGTCACAGCTACATTGCCAGTAGGCCTGGCTAGATGAGTCTAATCAACCCACTCTAACCTGCTATACAGCTCAATCCAATCCAACCCATTTAATCAAAAATGCAAGTATTGGAATGTGTAAAAAATGTGTTTTACTAGTATCCAACATGTTATAATAGGTTAAATGGGTTGCACCGGTTAGTTAAATGGGTTATAATAGGTTGATCCATTACAACATGTTATTCAACCCATTTATTCCCCAATTCATTAGACCGGTTAGTTAAATGGGTTATAATAGGTTGACCCATTACAACATGTTATTTAACCTTAACCCAACTCAACCCATTGGACCCATGTTGCCAGGCCTAATTGCCAACAACATTGCCTACAAAGAAACAATCAGCAACATCGGCCTTAGTTCCCCAAGGTTGTATGTTAAAAGCATATATTTCACCAAAAGACACGTATGTCAAGAAGCATCGGGAGTATAGACATCAAATTAAAAGGTTTGGAAAAGAAACATTAGAACTCAACCCATGGATTCAATAAAACTACAACTATGAACAGCAAGTGGAATGAAGTATCTTTACAGGCAGTGATAGAATTCAACACCGATGGAATCAGACTCACTTTATCATCCACTTCCGTGTTGTGGCTCAACCATGCATAAGCCTCTCTGAAATCGTCAAAAACATGAAGGCCATCGTGTGATTGAGAAGTAAGCACAATCGAGGGGGCTGAGTACGCCTCTGCTGCTGCCCAAACGCAATGGACCTATACATGGAGAAGCATTAAAAATTAGGACTTACGAAGCCCAAGAAAAAACAAAGTCCTGCGCAAAGAAATCAACACATGAAGAATGACAAGGTCCACTGACAAATAGAGGAAGTTTGGTTATTCTATGGCAATCTAGAAGGATTTATATTTTTCGGGCGACCCATATAATACTTGTATTTTCAAAGTAAACAGTACCAGAGTTCAATCGGAAGATTCATTTTGACCTCTTCCCCGTCTTTATCTTTTTCAACTTAATGTTCCTCTTTATACAAACTTAAGTTAATGTTTGCATGAATTCAAATACAAAACAGTAAAGTAATTTCCAAGTCTACTCTTAAATATTTGATTCCAAGCAATACCATAATAATTTACTCCATCCATCCCAAACGATCTTCCCACTTTTCATTTTTGTTTCTCCCAAAAATAATCCCATTTCTAAAAAGAGTACTTGTATAATAGGATGACTTAAACTTCCAATAATACCCCTGACCACCACCTACTGTCACTTATCAGAACTAGCAGGAATTTGCTTTCGGAACCCGGTGAACTCATTCCAGCAACCAAAATCAAACCAGAAATTCTCTGCCAAAATCAGACCAGAAATTCTCCTCTCTGCGCTTTCCTTTTCTTCACCCATAAAGCAATGAGGAAGGAATATTATAATTTCGTCTTTTGAATACTAAATCCAAGAATCACATGTTTCAGATTTGATGACGCCTATGAGAATGACCGAACTAGAAATAGCCGTTACTAGACGCTTGAAGAAACCCTAGTTTCTCAAAAAGTTCAATATTATAAATCAAAAGTCAATGGCCAAAAATGGTCCCCCAGGTATTTATACGTCCTAAAGACATTCCAGAAACCCTAAACAACTTTGAAAAAAATATCCCAAAATAATTAAAATTAGGACGTAGTAAAATGACGTTTTCGCTCCTCAAACGACCTTGGATGGCCAAAATTCACCACACATCAATGCTCATCCGACGGAGCACTACGTTTGATTTCTATGATCATTTATTTATCAAAGTAATAAATAAATAAAATGCATCTTTCAAAGGAGAAATTACTTGAGTAGAGATAAATTGAGAAACACAAAAGGTTGCAAAAAGCTCTATTGCTTCAACCCATTGGAAAATTTTATACAATTGCTTTAGCAGACCTGTCTAATGACCATACCATTGCCGGTGGCCGTAGCCAGAGAATAAAGAGAGGAAGGAAGAAATGGGTGCAGCAGTGAGAAGAAAGACGGAGAAGAAAGAAATGAGTGCAAGTGTGCAAAGAGTGGGAATGGAGTTGACAGTTGAGTTTTTGGGTGAGGGGAAATGGGGAATTCAGCAGATTCAAAAGGAAGTGCTAATCAGTGGGGACAATTATGGAAGATCGCATTAGTTCTTAAAATCATTGACTTGTCAAAGGGGAAGATTTTTTTGGGATGGAGGGAGTATTCAAACTTAAACTTCTGGCTTCCAAAAACTATGAATAAAACTTCCTACACATTACAACTCCTAGCAACTGTATGAATATATGACTTCACTTTTTTTTTTTTTAAAGATAAAAGAAGAATTTAATATGACTTCACTTTTTAAAAAAGTGTTCTTGCACTAAATTTACTAATCTTTTGACAATATTTCAGAAAAGTAACATAAATTTTATCACCGATTTAGAGATTCTTTCATCTATAATTCCTGGATGCAACAGTACATGAGGACAATCAATCATTAGGTAAACCAATATGATAAAGGGTCCAGGCAGAAGATATAATGTCAATTTGTTGATAATGTGCAGCAACTGCATTGTGAGTATCATCAAATATAGCATGTATAATTATTATGGCTATAAAGACGATACAGAATCAGATTAAATCAAGATAGAAGAACAGAAGAAAGAATTACTTACAACGTAAAAGGCACCCAACAAAACAAGTAAAAATAGTGCAATGATAGATGCCTCGAGAGGTAAGACCATAAGCTTCTTTTCAATGCGGGACTTGATTGAAGGTTTTTCTACATTCTCCTTCTCTTTCTTCCTGTTCTTCTTTGAAGGCCGCTCTCTCGTTGACTCCTCGATTTTGTCAGCCTTTACCACATCAGTTTGTGCAGGAACAACGTTACTAGAAACTGAATCCCCTGCCTTAGTAGTCAATGTCATAAGAGAATGTCTTAGTCCAGCACCTAAAAGATGACAACGTTCATGGTTGGACGATGTATTTTCGTAAACCAGATGGCATACTTACATCAATTTGGGTGTTTTCTGACAAGCTAGGCAGCTGAAATTTGATCGATCGAGTAAACACATCAAAAGCTCCAGAAAGAGCAATACCAGACATTATGCATGCAGCTGGAGCAAGCACAAGCATCAGCCGTACCTGTCATCTCAGCAAAAAGAAACAACTATTAAGGATGATTCAAGCAAATAGAAGATGGCAATGCAATGATAATTTTCCTATGCTTGGAAGTCCTTACCATGACACCAGAAAAATATACTGAGGTTACTATGTAGAGGATCACAAAGGAACTGGCATCAGATAGAGGTGAAAAGCATGCCTGAACATCCCGAAGTGTGAACAGAGTTAACAGGTTCAGATAAGAAAAAGGGAAAAAAGGACTTCTAGAGGACAAAAACTATGATACCACCACCGACGCAGATGAATATTGAGAACTTACAATTATGCCAGCAGGAACCAAGAATGCCAGTACATTAATGTCCATAAAATAAGACGGCCAAGTAGGTGGTTGATGTTCACTAACACTAGCAATAATTGGTATATACTTGCTGGCATAAGTTCTGAAATGGACAGAAGAAGATCGTGTTAACAGCTATCTTTTAAGAAGTAAAAGAAGTCCAAAAATGTAAATACTGACAGCACGGTACAGAGCTAAATTTTTGAAGCATGTGTACTCATTGAAGGATTACAATATAGAAACAACAAACAAAATGTTCTAGGAGAGCACAAAGACCAGAAAGAGAGAGAGAGAGAGAGAGAGAGAGAGAGAGAGAGAGAGAGAGAGACGATATAAAACAGAGTAAGTTTAAATGTCTAATCAGATGCAAATTTCAATGTTGCAAGGCTCTCCACTCAAAAATACTACTACTTGTTAACAGGAACAAGCGCGATTTATTTAGGCACTTCAAATTCAAGAATGTAATTTTGGGTGCAGCTTGATTACGGGTTGCACAAATCTCAAATGAAATAGATAAAGGTTAATCCATGATTTCTGAACTCAAGTCATACCACATGCCATAGCTACAGCACAACCCAGATAAGCAAGGAAGTGCTGACTGTAGAAAATGCATCTATATGTTTCATCTAAAACTGAAGATGCTTTCAACCCATTGATAATGTTCAACACTTGTAGCTAACAACTATCTCAAGAAAAAGGAATAGATACAAGAGAAAAATGTGAGTACAACGGGTGCTAGTGGTCCAACTAATAAAGATTCATCGAAATTATGAATGAGAAAGAATCACTAGGCGTTTGAAAATATTTGGATGTTAGTAGTCATTTCACCCAGATATCAAGGATGTTTCCTCTGATGGGGTCAATTCATCTCAGCCTCCAAGTGAGAATAGAGTTGCTGTTACCAATTGCAAGAGAATTATACCACAAGCAGATGTAACTCAATAATGAACCAAATTAGGCAAACCCACTTTGATTGAGCAGGCATAATATGGACATTTGGACCAAGTTACATCATTAAACTTCTAAATTTGTTCGCTACCACCCGTGTGAAGACTTTATGAGCCAACTTTGCATCCAGGGCCTGGAAAAACCAAAACTTACGGATCAAGCAGGCTTAGACTTCGTCCACTCCATCCCTTCGTCGGACTGGAAGCCACCACTGCTACAAGTATTGCTATCACAGCAAAACATACGACCCTGTGGAACGGAATAAAAAAAATGATACGTCAAACAAGAAGGTTCCTTGAGTGTTACTATTGTTGAACCGAATAGCACAATTTAGCCATTAAGGATAGTGAAGCTTACAGGCCGACAGATACAACAAGTGTAGCTGCTACTTTAAACATTTTTGGAGTGAGAATTCCTTTGATATAGTAAGCAAGAGCCACCACATGGATGATAATGAAAACCTGCAAAACGACAAAAGAACAAGGGTGCCAATTAACTTGAATGATAAAAAGGATAAAATTGACTTTACGATAGAATCAAAGTATTGCCGGCCTATGGCCCAAGAAAATGACCGAGGCAGAAAGTAACAGACACCTAAAGCATCAACAGTACCACAATCATGTAGTCACTAGTCACTCCTCTTCAAAGCAACTGGGTTTCTTCAACTTAAGATTCTTCTTCACTTGGTTAAAAGAAGAAATGCTCATCTGATGTTTAAAGCATATTACGTTTTGAAATTTGTGTACAAATACACAAGTACACAAATGAATCTCGTATAAACAAGTTTCACCTTTATTAAATGTTGAAGCAAAAACGTTGTATTTTATTGAAGCATGTCATACAATTAGAATCTCTTAGCTGCCAGCACCATTTAAGGCTTTGTTTGTTTTGCCTCAAATGTTTCCCAGAAAACCATTTCCGGTGTTTGGTAACACTTCGAAAATAAGTCAAATGAGAATGTTTTCCGGTCAAAGGAAAATCATGTGCTATTTTACGGAAAATAAGTTTCTTTTTCTGGAAAAAGGTTACAAACACATACACACTTTCCCAACATATATTCAAGTTGTCGAATACTTTAAGAATGTTCTTCCATCATATTTCATAATATTTGTCAAACAACGAAAAATCGTTTATGAAAAACCTTTTCATTTTCTAGAAAATATTTTCAAGAAATCATTTTCCAGAAATTATTTTCCGTCAAAAAAGTGGAGACTGAGTTTAAAAGATTTACCTGTAGCCATGTCTTTGCAAGGCAAATTCACAATATAGTACTTATGAGGGAAAATTTATCTAAAGGGCAACGTGAAAAGATGGCTTTCCTACATATAGGATTAACGTATACACAAAACTAATTCGAGGAACTGAACCCTCTTCAAAGGTTGCAGATGATATACAACTTACTGAGTTGGCAATGCCTTACTTTATGCATATTATTTTTCTCTAGAGAAAGATGTCAGACGTTACCCTTGGCTATAGCTATAAGGAACAAAACATTAAAAAGGAGAAGGCTTAATTTTCTTTAACTTCTGTGATAGAGTAGATCTCATACAGCATCTTAAGACAAATCATATGTAAAATTTTAAGAACTTCACACCCTCTATATTCCTCTATAATTCAACTGTCAAACTCACCAAGAAGGATGCAAAATGTTCTGATGTCATGACTGCATTAAAACCAACAACAGGGACCAATGCTGCCAACAGTGTTCCCAAGACTACCTGCATCAATATTGGAGATGTAAATGGAACTAAGAAATCTTCAATAACAATAAAGATAGAAAGGACTGAAACCCATAGAAAATTTAAAAATTGCAAACTTAGTTGTGACAGCTATAGTTAATCATTTTTTAAAGCATAAAGCTTGCAGGCAAACTTTCATTTCAGCTTTACAATGTCAGGAAAGATGTGGACTCTGATCTGATTATCATCTTGCTAATGATACTAGCCTCTAGTTCACCTAAAGATCACCTAAGTGCAAGTTAGCAGGCTGAATATTAATTTCAGAGATCACATTATTCAGTGTATGCTTCCCTACTCAGCAATGAGGTTCTGAAGTGACCTTTGACCTATCACCAGTGATGGCAATCAGACAGGATTGGATGGAATTTTCCATTTTCACCCCATTATGTTTTTTTTTTTTTCATTCCCATTGTGATAGGAAGTAAAAGTCATCCCATTCCCATCCTAAGATACTTTTTGTTCCAATTCCGTCCCAGTTTCCAATCCCCTTTTACTATAATAAGTTGACATATTCTTATACTAGTGAATAAGAAAATCGTAAATACTTTTTCTTACCTATAGATAACAAAATTTATGTTGAGTGTTTGTTAATATTCCACCCCAAACTAACTTGGTCATAAACAAAGTACAGCATGCTACCTCAACTATCATCTTATAGTTGAAATATTCATTAACTCGACTCACTCTTCTTGAACTCCAAAAGTTTCAGAACAATCTTTAACAACATTTATCATTCCAACATAAACAGCAATAAGTTCCAAAAGAGAATTTTGAACTTCTTAATACCATTTGAAGTATAATATTCTAACTATATACATAAATTATTATTCTGAGGAGAATTACATAAACAAATATTTTTTACATATACTATTATTTAAAAGGGTGGGGAAAATGGCATTCAGTGTGGCATTCCCATGCAAAAAATAAGCACAAGTGCATTCTCATCCTATTCCTATTTAATCAATTTCAATTCCCTCCCCATAGTATGCATGTGACGGGACAAGTTTCTGTTTTACCCCCATCTCGTAGCCATCACTATCTATCATGGTCTACCTTTAGGCTACTCCTAGACTCCTAATGCTATTTTCTGTGGGAAGCTTTCTCTGAGAGTTATACGGCGTCTAGATGTTGGAAAAGAGTAAGACATTATGTTGCTTTGGCAATCATGTTTGAGCATCACAACCTCTGCCAACTTAAGTAAGCATTCCCTCCAGCTGAGAGTCCGGTAGGATACTAAGCCTGCTGTGTCAATCACTCAATCCCTCATGCAAACACAAGCAATATGCATTCGGTTAATTCAGCTGTTCATCAAGTTAGTGATACATACTGTTGGGGAAGGCCTTTGTCATCACTTTTGGTTAAAGCTGTGGCTGGCCTCATCCTCTGTTATTTTCACACAATTGTCGCAGTTGTCTTACAAGTTATTGTCCCGAAACCACATGCAACCAAACCCCTTCCCCACCCTCATGTCCAAATATGTATAACTCAAAGACACTTGCAACCAAATATTTTATCTGAAGAGCTAGTGTTCCACTTTGAAAGCTAATTAAGATGAAACAAGTTAAAAAATGAACTGAATAACCCGTGCAATCACATACAGCTTATTATACATTGCAATGAATTTTCAGTGGTTCACATTTTAGTTTGCAAACAAAAATCCCTAAACATCTATATTCTCTCCTATGCCCACCATTCTCCATTCATGAGTATGATTATTTCTATAAATTCTCAAGCAACTACTCTTTGGTCGAGGAATCCTACAGAAGTAACTATTTACATATGTATGCATGTTTTTTCAAGTTAAGGGCGTTCAAATTTCTGCAAAAAGTAAAACAACACAAGTATATACTCACTTCCCAATGGTGCAAGCACAATGAAGTTCTAAGAGCACTTACCAGTGGTGCATACGCAATATACAGCCGGGAAGAATAGCGACCGGTTACAATGCAAAGGAGCGCATGCATTGGTATGAGGTTGATAATAAAGGTGTAACCTCCCCAAGAACAAACCTGTATAAGTAAAGATGATCGAGAAAAAAGGAGAGAATACATTAAGAAAATGGAAAGTCTCACGAGTAGAAACTGTATGTAGAAGGCTAGTTCACAGCCTACCATATAGAAGTATGCAAGGGCGTTCAAAGTAGCAAAGAAGAGGGATCCTGTGTTCAACGTCTGCAATCACGAGTAATCTGTATCAACAAATGGCTCCATATACAAATAAAATCTGAAACCATGATTTCAATAGCAACCGCGAAAAAAGAAGAAAAGAAACATTTGGAACAACATTTAGATAATAACTTTCCTGCAAGTAATTAGCGGCACATAGAGGGAAATGAAAAACACGAGCAAAAGCTGACCTTTATATAGAGATAGAAGGTAAATATCAAAGCAAAGATAGCTACAGCTTCATTGTCATAGCTCCCTGCCACAGATCGAGATATATAGGATGGCACCTGAAATCATATCATTAATATTGTTATCAAATATATTAAGAGCCAAATTAGCCAATAAACAGTTAGACTCATGTACGCATGCAAAATATGAAAAAGTTTGGACAACAATTCAATTTGTAGGGGCTGTCATCTAAACAGCATTAAGAAATATGCCTCAATGGGCCCCGCTCATGAGAGTAAACATTTGAGATTCAACTCAATAATAACAAGGAGGGGGGAATGAAGCACGGAAAACTAGGACAGATTTTCACTCTGCAGTCAAGGAGCAATTAGCTACTCCTCCATTCCAAAATAAGTGACCCTTGACTTGCACATAGTTTTAGGAAACAAATTGACCTTGTGAATGTATGATTAAAAAGGGTTGGTTTGTGGGTTCAAAGAAAAAAATTGTGGTTTTAATTCAAACTTGGGCATATGAAAGAGGAAAGATTCCATAGAGGATACTTAATCCAGAACATCCAAAAAGGAATAAGGGATACTAGTTTTGAAGGGAATACTTAAAATCATAATACCTAGTACCTACCATTAAGGCATTAACAAAACAAACAACTAATGCTCTTGTTATGTCATTTGCCATATTGAACATGACAAAAAGTTTATTCAAAATGCACACAGACAAAGAGCAAAATGAATTTGGCTACACACAAACACAGAGCATAGATTTTACAAGAGATGTTCGAATGCTTTTCTGCGCCGAAAAAAATAAAAAACAACACTGCAGAGTGCTGCATTTCAATATTTTTCTACAAAAAATTAAAAATCATAGGTACCCGTTTTACAATTTACCATGGCCAGAAGAACAGCGGCAGTCAATCCAGCACCCGTGCCCTTAACTTCCTATATAGATGCAGTCATACAAGATTCAGAGATCCACGTTCATAGAAATATCCCTTAAAGAGCATCAGTCACTCTAAGATTTTGATGAAAGTTCGAGTACAAACTAATTAAGAGAATGCAAACCTTTGTCAGGAAATAGGTTGACCATGCAGCAAAAGCCGAGAATATAGGAGCAGTGAATACACAGACAGTTTCCACAGATAGAGGGATATTCAAGGAATTCAGAGTCCTGCCACCAATAATTATCAAAATTGGGGTCACTGACAAAGTGACAATTAAATTTGATTCTAATACATTAATCAAGCAAATCATACGATATGAACTAAATCTTAAAAACCAATAGCAAGATACTGCTTTATAAACATAGAGTCTAGAACTGTTCAGATGATCGTTGAACGCACCACCACAAAGTGCCAGCTGTCAGAGTCAAACCAGGATACACAGTTCCACCAATCACGCGCCCTAGAGGATACCTTAAGAAACAGTAAGATAAATGTGTCACATTAGCTTCATTAAGTGTCAACCTCATTCGCAGAAAGCGGGAAAATGTAATTTACATATAGAGTTGTGGAAGCAATTACCAGGTTCGATCATCAAACCAATTCCAGAAGTCATATATTCCATTTTTTGTGAGAAACTGGAATCAAAAGAAACGCTCGTCATGTTCAGTATCCTTCAGAATTATAAAGGCAAGATGATAACTTCATATGAGCACACAGATGCAGGTAAGGAACAATTATGCAAATATACGAGGAATACAACAGCTACATCTCCACAAATTTAGAGTTTACATCACAATGCACAGGGAGAAAAGGGGAGTAGAATCTCATGATAATGATCTCTCTTCCAACCACATTTTGTTTTGGATGCTGCTCTCTTTCTTTATGGGCAAGTGCATGTTCTTTTGGGAGGCTTTTTATTCTTTCTTTCTTTCTTTTTTTTTCTTGGGGAGAGGGGCGGGGTGATGAAAGCTGGGTCTTGCATTTCATTCATATGGGATTGTTTGGTAAAGGTTAGAGATCGCTAAAGGAGTACAATCATGCCAGATACTTGTGGCGCTGGTTTGGTAAGCCTCACAATAAGTGGTAATTGGACTTGATTTTGCCCATTACAGCAAAAACTGGGCTTGCTACAAACCAGCCTACAGGTGATTTATAAAATAAAATAAACAAATAAATAATTGGAAGAAAAAAGTGCTAGATATGCTGAAAATGTTTTTAAAAAAAGAAAAATATAGAGAAAGGAAACATCACATCTCCTCTCCCCATCTTCCGTCCATATGTCCTCTTCAACCTCTATTCCATTCGTTCTACCATACTCTTGTCGCAAATCAAAAAAAATTCAGATCTGATTCCTCATTACCCTCTATTCACTTTGATATTATCAAGGTAGAATGCAGATTGATATCATAGCAAAATGTTTTTCTCTCTCCATATCTAAATTACAATTGAATAGTAAATCAAATATATATATAAAGATATATATATATGTTCATGGACAAACCAAACAGAAGTAATATATATGCATATGTAACTATGTATATGTTCATGGACTAACCAAACTAAGTAGAAAAATAAGCCAGTTCATCTTAAATTTGGTTTTCAATTAATTCTGAAGCGAACTAACTTGGTTCTAAGAACATCCAAACAGCCCCTAGATGCTGGTGGGAGAGATCATTTGGCAGCCTAGACTGCATTTATCTTTTGTGATGCTCTCTCCTTACCACAAAATTTGGTTTACTTATCCGAAGCAGTCTCTACTTTTGTGCACTTATTTCATCCCTCTAGTCCCTTTCCTGGAATATTTTAAAGCAATTTTGAGTCGAGAATGTACTTGGCTCACAGCTAGGATTATGAGTGGTTCTTCAGAGAGAGACAATATTCTTATTTATGCTATTTTTAGATTTTCTTTCAGCTAAATGGTACAAAAACCGCACCCGCTTCCGTAATACACTCGTTACTTATAAAGAGGGAGAAGAACACAGGACGTGATCTTATACTTGTTACACCGCTTTTGAAGAATCCCCAATACATGCTTCTTACACCGTTTTCAGAGTACTTAATACAATGAAAACATGAATGGTGCAGTCTAAATAGTAGGAATACAAAGCTTCTTTTGGTGTACCAGCTGTCCCTCACAACCCACCTCGAACACACTGACACAGACACTACTTGATGCTCCGTATACATGGCAACGCACCTTTTTCTACCCA
>JAOWAN010000054.1:1191886-1204093 GCA_028566635.1 Lobelia cardinalis | reverse complement strand
CAATTTATCCCTTGAACTTTACATGGGGGTAAATTAACAAAAAAATTCTTAAAAAATTCACATATTTTGCACGTGAGGTAAATGTCGTTAAGTTTCTAACAAATTCATCAAAAAAACTTTATTTCGAAACAAAAAAGCAACATTAGAGTTTATTTCAAAGCTTTTAAAACCTAAAGACCTAATTCGATTTGAAGCCCCGATGCACAGGACCTATTCACATATTTCAAAACTTATAATTATAATGCATAGATATCAACTGTCTAGCAGTAATCAAATAAGTATTTGATTGGTATTTAAAGCCCCGATGCACATGCTGAAGTTGATTACAAATTCTAATGAGCGTGTAGGTGCTTGATTCTATTAGGAGCGCTCAATATACATATATGTTATAAATTATGCACATATACGTGTTATAAAATGCACATACTAATTATACATATATACGTGATATAATTAATATATATATAATTTATAAGCGGCGCTTTTAAGTTGCTCTTACAAAAAGCCCAGCCAACCAAACGGCACCTGAGAGACGCCAAAAACAAAGTAAATTTCGATCGCTCTTTCGTGTCCACTGGTGTCTTCTCCGGTCGAACAAACTCTCCGATCGATAATTATAATTCGTCGCCCAAATCAAAGAGAGGAGTACTGTACAGTAGGCATGAATAGCTGCAAGGCATACTTGAATCAAGCAAAGCAGTGTCCATATTTCGTGTGGAATAGGAACTCGATCGATCAAACACGCTAGCTTCTGATGCATTTCCACTGAAACCCATCAAATCGCGCCGCCGTGCCAGCGTTTCATTAAGGTTAGAATCTTTCTTCTGTTCTGGCCCTTTTACTTGGTGTAATACTAATACTGATGTGATATTAGGAAACAGAGGTCGAAATGTGATGCTGGAAGTACAAGTAAGGCAACCAACCAACCAACCAACAGGAGAGATGTTCTTGTCAGAGTGAGTGGAATCAGGTATGGATAATGCATGCTGCAAAAGTACTGCTTGAAAATTCTGAATGTTTGTTTTCTGGAATTTAGGGAATAATTGAACCAACCCGAATCATTACAACCTCAAATATTGTAGGAACCATCGACCAAAAAAAAAAAAAAGGCCACCCGACCATGGCCCCTTTTAGCTCCAGTGGTTTGGAGATTATAGTGGCATTATAAATTAATGAAATAAGTGTTTAAGTTCATTCTCCTTGCGTGTTACATATAAATTGCAGAACTGTTACCCCAAATTGTGTCTACTTATCTACTTCGTAGATGTTGTTGCCTAATTGTTGACAATATGACATAGCGGTGGCGCACACAAGGCGGCTTTTCCAACACGAAACCTTTCCCTCTGTGACACTATGTTGATATGACGTCCAATTTATACATATTGCTGCATCTTTTCAAATGATTGTGCTGTTCATCTGTTTTATGTTTGTATCATTTTTCTTCTCTTTGAATAGAAAAGGAGCAAAGATACATATTGCTGCATCCCATACTTTGTTATAATAATCTCAGGGTCATACATTTGTATCCCTAGTGTTAAGACCATTCTTGAAATTGCATCCGGTACAAGTTAATTAGAGGCTTAGTGCAATCAAACGCGCTCATGTTCCATGCCTAGCTCAGCTGCTTGATTTATCAACACCTTCGCAGCTTGATAGCCAAATAGGAATTACTCGCATCTGATCCAGTAACATACATTTGGATCTTACGATGAAACCCAAGTTCCTTTGAACAAGGTTAGGACAGACAGTCTTGACTTATATGTCATTACTTCATGCTACTATTGTCTCCCCAGTGTTGATCATAACCATGCTTTCTGCTGGCTGGGAAGGTTGAAGAAGATGCCTCATTTCCTCTTCACCTGGGCATAGGTTCCTCGCTCCACAACTTTCACATCAGAGACAAAAGCAATCGAGTCGAGGCTTTTAATTACGTTAATTCGATGAGTCACACCATTTGTAGTTCTACCAACCATGATCCTAACAATGATTCCTATACGACTTGCCCTGACTAAACATCAAGAGCACTCTTAGCTTCGTGTTGTACTAGTATTGTTGGATCACGGATTAATGCTCTTGCAATAGCAATTCAGTGCAGGCTAAACACGGAATCCCAACAGCCCACGTTTTTCCTCCCTCCGTCACCCGAACCAAAAGGTTCTTCACGTTGTAAGCCTCAAACCTGGCAGTTAATATGGATCCTGGTCACACCTCTTACAAGCTTATTGGTTTTGTACTAGCCACTAGGACTCAATTTCCTTCGTTTCCCATTATTTCTAGGATTTATGTGCATAGCTTCATGTTTGGTTCAGCCTTCAGTTCATTGACCAGGTTTTAGACATGTTTTGGTCCTATACAGCCAGATAGAGAAGGTGGGCTATTGCGAATTGAAGACAAGATGGGAAAGTCATTAACTGGAAAAGATCTAGAGCTTTTCGGGTTCTTGCCATGTTCAGAACCACAGGTATCTTTCATCTCTAATACTCTATTGTTTAGGGGATTGTTCCCTTTGTAGGTGAGTTTGGGTGCTTATCGTCTACGGTAAATTGAAATGTGACAAAAGATTATAGTATACTGGCATTAGAAGAGTATTCACAAAGTGCTCCTTTTCTTCCTGCTTGGAGCCGACGATTCAGGGATCAATATATTTTATATCTGTCTCATTACAAGGTTACATACAGGTTCTTATTTGAATGTTGGTAGTCATGTGCTAGCTATAGTTCTCCTCTAAAGCTCTCAAATGCTACCATGTTATTGCATTTACTTGAGCATGCAATATTTCATGATCTATCTCTAGGGATGACTTATAGTTATGGATTAATTAATGCTATACTCTGTGGTTCCTTTTCCTTTATTTACACAACATGCTGGGGCTAGTACTATCAAGCGTAGTGTTAAAAGATTTAACCAGTGAAATTAGCAATTGCAAGCTGGAACACTGACCCCAAATCTCCTACCTCTCTCCGGATATTATGCCTGTTCAAAACACTTCTCCGTGTCGCAAATGATTTCATGCTTTTGACGAACTCTATCTACCATGAAGAGCACCAACAGTGGGGATCATTTCTGCTTCTAACCAATGGTGCTCTTACCTCAGATTGGCAAGATGTGATGTTCAGTGTAACTTTGTTCTCAATCCAAACAAAAGACCAAAACAGTATATCTGCTTTAGGGACAAGTTAAATAATATTGTTGATCTTAAATCAAAAAGGAAGCGGCTGCATACACAACAGAAAGGGAAAATTATTAGTTTATCTGCTGCTGTCGGTCACACTAATGACTTGTGGCAGTTTCCTTTTCATCCATGGCTTGAACGAAACTGACAGGTTAAGTCACCAATTTCGTTTTGATCCATGGCTTGCACAGAACTGACTGGTGAGAGTACTTACTCCTTCCTAACTCGCGGAAGTGGTTTTTTCTTCCGCTAGATCAACCCTTGCTTTTAGTTGGTTTTGATGGACGTATTTTTATGTACCAAGTACAGTGATGAGGAACTGATATTTTGAAGTTGTCATGTTGCTTCCTTGTACACGTTGGAAGTAAAAAGGATGAACGCGTGAACATTTCTGAGGGCATGTTTTAAGATTATTACAGAAGTGCATATATCCCTTACTATAACTTGTTCGTGGTGTCACAATGAATTTAGTGGCTAGACCTGATTTTCAGATGCAATATGATAAGGGCTTATGATGTATCTTTTAATCAATTATGGTGTATGACTTCGACACTCTGTATCTTAACGAAGAAGTTCCAACAGAATAAGTACTGTACATGGTGTTTTTTCGTTGATCGGTTAGTTTTAGAGTGGGAGTGGCATCAGCCTATAACAATTTCAGTCAAAATACGGCTCAACATAACCTCTGAAGCTTGTCTTCCAAATGCTCATGTTAGGGTTTTATGTGTATACTGTGCCAGTGATATGAAGGGGACTACTGACTATAGTGTCAAGCGTAAAATTGGATAAAAAGTTCACACAATTTGACAAATGCTCTGAATGCGCATGCCACTCCTTACTAGTAGTCAAATATAGGATGAGTTATTGGTTGTTACATACATAGAAAAAGCATTTTATGGTTATTTTACTTGCTAATCTATCTTTTGTTTTGTTTGTTTTCCCTTGTTTACATAATTATAATACTGAACATGCACGAGGAGAATTGCTGGTATTACTTACATGGGGTTTTGGAAATCAGATGGGATGAGATAATATTCAGATTTAAAATTTATTGCATTTATTCCTCCGTCAAAAAATAAAAATACTCAGCATTTTGACCCTTGAAAGTCAATTTGACCATTTTTTAGAGAAATAAAAATATTTGGATATTTTTACTGTAGTGTTGTAAACAACACTAAATATACTATAAGAATCTCGTGTTTATATAATTTTGGAAAAACAATTAATTTTTACATGGAATTCTTATTGGAAAAGCAGGTCAAGTTGACTCTGAAAAGTCAAAACACAACCCTCTTTTTTTTCCGGATAGGGGGAATAATATATATTTTCTCAAAAGGCGCCGTGATATTATGAAATTATTAAGTTACTAATATAATGTGTATGATTGTTTATATATGCCTCATTGATTGTTTAAATCTAAGTAATAGCTAATCAAATCTAGGAACTTGATAGTTGATACGGAAAATCCAGACGGAGATTTATTAACAAGTAATTCTTTCTTTTCCCAAAAACAACAAAGAAATTTTGACTGATAATTGGATATTACAATCCGCCTTAAGAGACATTTTATTCCATACTTCTGTACATAATCTCTGCATCACTTTCGACTTTGTATAAATTAGCCCACATAAGGTTCACTGAGACACATTCAAATAATCTTTAGCCTCATTGCAGTCGCTTTGTAAATCTAGCTAGTAAAAGCATCCTGCGAAAATGGCAAATAATTCTTTGCGGGACAGAGTCCATGACATGAAAGATTCATTAATAGCAGAGGTTTGTTTATGTTTAACATGTCCTAGTTCCATTTAAAGTTATTCTTAAGAAAAAATATTGAATGCGTCATAATTGCTTATCATGCAATGTTAGGTGTGAAAGAAAATATATCTTGTTCAAATTGGAACGATAAGAGAATATTTATATACTAGTTTTTTTTTTTCCTCAATACTTCAAAACTATTTTGTTTTGTTTACTTTTGCAGAACGTAGTTGGTGGTCAGTTCTTTGAACTGGAATTTTACGAACGTGAGGAAGAACGCCCAGGCCTTCTTCAAAATATAATGAATCACTATTTTCACGATGCAATTACACTGGTGAACTTTGTTCATGAAGAGCTGTAAGTACATTCTTATGATTTTATTCATTTGTTTTGATTAGTTAGAAGATGTCATGACATATCTTTTGCAGTCGACAACAGAACCCTGATTATGCGAAGATGGAAACCCTTCTGCATCAGCTGAGAGGTGCCAGTGCTAGGTACCTACATGAATTAACATTCCCATTTCTCCCTTTGGCGATTTGTCTTACGTAATTTTTTTTCTCTCTATTATTAATTTTTAAGTTAGTTGCGATCATAGTCAGTGATGAGCTAATTTATTCTGCAGTGTTGGTGCAAAGAAGGTTACTGGTGCAGCAAATCGACTGCTGAATTATGTGAAAAGCAGGGAGACTTCAAAGCAAGTTTATTCTTCATGAAATTTCTTTGTTTTATTTTTGTTAATCCATTAGTTTCCTATGAATTGAGTGATTAACGACATTCTTTATCATTTAAAGATCTTTTTTACTACTAGTGTAGTTTTGGAAAGAGTAATTAAATACCTCTTAATTAATCACAATTCTGGTCCGTGACTGGAAAGAGCAGATGGGATTCCACATTTAAGCAGCTGAGAGAAGACCAGCTTGAGTTTCAAGGCAAGATCCGTCCATTCGTGGAGGTTGCTACCCCATCTCCCCTGCCCTCCTCTGCGTGTGTGAGAACTGAGAGATATGAGTTTAAAAGTTTCTGACGATGTTCTTATTTGATATTTATCAGGTCCTAACACAGTGGTATATTGCTGAACTAGAGGAGAGTTCCGAAGACAGCGACGAAGAGAGTGAAGATGAAGATGGGAGAGAGTAGAGGCATGCAGCTGATTGATGATCTGCCCCAACAGAAAACTGAATACAAGTTTTGTGTGCGTTTGGATGGTCAAAGTTTTGGCATGATTTTGTTTTTATTTTGTTTTGGTTTTATTTTTGGTGGAAAGTTAAATTATCTATTTGCCCTTTGAAATTTGAATAATTACATGATAGTAATGGAGAGAGAAAGAGAGAGTGAGAGCGGTAGTTGTGATTTGATATGATTTTTGATAGGATACAAAAGCAGGTATGTGGTATGTAAAAAAATAGTTAAGAAAGAGAAAATGTTGTTTCTAAAACTTACTGAGTGGACAACTAGATTTTATCTTTGTAAAAGTTGGTGTTGTATCTCATTGTGCTATGAAACAAAGTAATTTTAACCTCCCCGATGGAAACAATTGTGTTGATGCAATCTAACACTCATGATGTTCCAGAAAATGTTTGATAGCCCAAGTTCCTCCGAACAAGCGCAAATAGGGCAGGCAGGCTCAACTTAAATGTCATTATTTGACAAAACCATCATATATTTGACACATGCTACTACTACTACTACATATCTTCCTGATCGATGTTGATCATAATATATAGCTATGTCTTCTGCAGGCTGGCAAGGTTGAAGAAGGCGCCTCGTTTGCTCTTCAGCTGGGCATAGGTTCCTCGTTCCACGACTTTCCCTTCAGACACAAAAGCTATTGAGTCGAGGTTTCTAATTGTGTTGAGTCGGTGAGCCACAACAATTGTAGTTCTACCAATCATGATCCTGTCCAATGCTTCCTGCACCACTTTCTCCGACTGAACATCAAGAGCACTGGTAGCTTCGTCTAGTAGTAGTATTGTTGGATCACGGATTATTGCTCTTGCTATAGCAATTCTTTGCTTCTGACCTCCCGATAGTTGCACTCCTCTCTCCCCACATTCAGTTCCATATCCATCCTTCAATGCTCTACATAAAAAAAAAAAAATTACCAAATAATTTCAGCCTTAGTGATACCAGATTTAATCCTTTCCACCAGTACACCTTAAGGCCAAACAAGAAAAAAAAAAAAGGGGGGGGGGGCGGCGGTGGCAGATTGAGGGGTTTACTAGACACTTACGAGATGAATCCATGAGCATTGGCAGCTCTAGCAGCCTCGACAACCTCATTCTCAGTAGCATCAAGCTTCCCGAACATAATGTTGTCGTGGATGCTGCCTGAATATATCACAGGCTCCTGGCTAACAAGTGCCATGCGCCTTCTATACCATTCTATATCAAGCAATCTTATGTCCACTTCATCCACCTTCACTGTACCTCTCTCCACATCATAAAACCTCTCAATCAAAGCAATCACAGTCGACTTTCCACAACCACTCTTGCCCACAAGTCCAATGCTCGTGCCTGCTTTCACTTCCAAGCTAAACCCCCGCAATATTAAGGTCTCGGGCCTGCTTGGATATGCAAAATCAACTCTTTTAATTTCTATTCCACCAATTATTCTATCCAACTTGGCTCCACTCTCTCCATTCCCAGCCTGTATCAAAAGGAAACCAATCTAATCAAGACTATAAATTTTGTAAAAACCAAAAGTACTTCCAATAAAAGATTTCTTACTTACATTGTCATGGCCTGAAATTAGTGATTTTCGATCAAGAATGGAGAAAACAGAAGCAACAGCCATCGAGCCCTTTGCTATATCAGAAGTCATGCTTCCTGCATCAGCTATAACCTTTCCTGTACTAACCAATATAAAGAATGTCTTGAACACATCCCCCGCTGAAATCTCCCCATTATCTACTAATTTTCCACCATACCAAAAATCTAAAGCCCAACACATAAAAGTAAGCCCCTGAGCCGAGCCTATACCAATCCCAGCCAGCCAGGATTTTTTCCTGCCTGCCCTCCTTGGCTCATCCTGAGCTTCATCAAAAATCTGAAGAACTTTTCCTATACTCCCAAATGAAGTAACAATTCTATGATTATAAACTGCCTCAACAGCGATCTGAGTGCTTTGATTTTGTGCCTTCACGAAATTTGCTGAAATCGAAGAGAGCAGAACTTTTCGTGTGTAGAAACATAGAATCGTCAGGGGTTGGACAGCGATCATGACGAGTGCAAGCTTCCAAGCCACAATCAATCCCATTATCATTGCAATCAATACAGCTGAAGTGGTTTGAACTAGAAGAGATACTCTGTCTGCTACAAGGGACTTGACCATGGAAGCTTCGTTGCTCAATCGAGAACACAGAGAGCCGCTTGAATTTTGTTCCTCATCAAACCAAGCAGTTTCAAAGGTTAAGATCTTCTTGAGCATTCTCAATCGAATTCGCTTTGTAAGCCGCTCGCCCATGTATGCAAAACTATAATGTTGCAATAAATTCACAATGATGGAAACTATGGATAGTAAGCTAAAAATTAACGAGTAAGTCCTTATTCGATTATTCATTTCCTTATGACTTTCTGAGAAGAAGGCTGAAATCATTCCTCCAATGGTGATGGCATAGACAGGTTGAACGGCTCCAAAGGCTACAGCAGATAGGCTACCAACTAAAGCTTGTTTCCATTCAGGAGAGTTTAAGCAGAGAAGACGAGAGAAGGAAGGCGCAGGGTATTTGGGGAAATGTTGTGTTTCAGTTGCAGGTAATGGAGAGGGGAACAAAGCTGGGCTTGATTTGGCAGTACTTAATCTGGAAGCACTGCTTCTTGCAGCTGAAGTCAGAGTGCCCTCAGCTTGATCGTGATCATTGAATGAGCTGAACTGTCTTTGAAGCTTTGCTAGCCTTGCATAATGGCCATTTTGTCTGTTGATGAGCTCACTGTGTGAGCCTAGTTCGATTATGCAACCCTCGCTCATGACTGCAACTAGATCTGCATTACGTATTGTTGAAAGTTTGTGGGCAACTACCTGATCGAATATTCAAGAAAGAGTAAGTTAGCACTTCTATTTTACTGGCACAAGTTAAATTTGTAGACTTCAAGCTTTCATTTACCAATGTTGTTCTCCCCATGGAGGCTTGATCAAGGGCATTTTGGACTAGTACTTCTGATTCAGAGTCAAGAGCACTTGTGGCTTCATCAAGAAGAAGAATCACAGGGTTCTTTATAACCGCTCTAGCAATAGCAATTCGCTGCTTTTGTCCACCTGATAGAAGCGCTCCTCTTTCCCCAACCTTCAAATTGATCAACTCCAAGCTTACAAAGTGATATGAGGATAGTTTGGAAGAACTTAGTTATAGTAGGCTGTTATTATTCCTATCACTCTTAATAGTAACAGAGGCCAAAAAAAAAAAAACAGGATGAGAAAAAGCTTATAGAACTAACCTTTGTATCATACCCCTCTGGAAGCTGCCTGATAAAATTATGAGCATTTGCAGCCATAGCAGCAGCCATAACTTCCTCCATGGTTGCATCAAGTTTACCAAACAAAATGTTCTCTTTTATTGATGTACCAAATAGCGCATGTTCTTGACTGACAAGCCCCATTTGCCCTCGCAGCCATTTTAACTGCAGTTTCTTTATATCTACACCATCTACCCGCACGATTCCATCATCTGCATCATAAAACCTTTGCAACAATGCTATTGCCGTTGATTTCCCACTTCCACTTGCACCAACAAGAGCAAGTGTTTTCCCTGCTTCAACCTTGACGTTGAAACCTTTAAGAACAATGTTATTAGGGCGAGAAGGATAAGTGAATGCTACTTGGTCAAATTCTAGTTCCCCTTGAATATTTTCCAATACAAGTCCTTTGGTATCTTCACCATCAATTTCTGGAACACGATCGATCCTATGGAAAATTCGTGTGGCAGCAACTGACGCTTCGGTGAAGTGGTTTAATTCCGGTAATGCCATCCCAAGAGATCTACAAAAAGTTACAAACTTCGTTGATAAATCTTGATTCACTTATAATGTTCTCTAATCCTCTTTTGACATTACGGGTTGCTTCACGAGTCTAATAATGACTAAGCATGATCTCAAGAAGCTTAGAATGAAATTAAGTGACAGACCATTACTTGATACTTACAGTCCGCCCAAGACGAAACAGATGCCTGCTGCATAAATCCGACCTCCACTCTCGCCTTTGTACATAATCAAATGGCTACCATACCACGCAATTAATGCCCATATCGCAAAAGAAAGCCCCGTGCTTCCAATGGCAAGCCCTTTTGCAAGTCCTTGCTTAATACCAAGCTTTGTTGTTTGATCCAAGATTGTTGAATATCTATCAACAATATTCTTTTCAGCAGTGAAAGAATAAACTGTTTTTATGGAGGCAAGAGCTTGTTCTACTATAGCATTTGCCTTGCCATATTCCTGGAAGGACTTCTTGGATAAGTAGACAAGGTACTTTCCATAAACAAGTCCTGGAATGATTAAAAGAATTAGTGTTGGGAAAGCTACTAAGGCTAATCTCCATGAGAAGTAAGCTGTAAATCCAAGTCCTGAGACGAACACCGTTGTGTGCATCAGGAATTTAGGCACCTACAGAAACACCGCATATCACATATGAAAATTTTCAATGCAATTAGATTCACCATATTTGAAGAATGCAATCAGTAAGCTGAAAAATTATGAACAACAAAACTCTCTTTGTATTTGACAAGAATGAAACTAAAGGCTGATGACAATTTTTTTTTAAGGAAAAGGGGGTAAATAACTAAATACCTTCTCACTAAGAACTTCCTGAAGAAGAGAGGTATCTTTGGAAATGCTGTTAATGATCTCTGAAGTTGTTGCTTCTTGTGAATCGAAAAATCCGACTTCTTGCCTGAGAATAGCTCCCAAATACTTGTACCGAATCTTTAGCACTTGCCGCTCACTGGTTTTACTCCAGCAGTAACCCTCTGCATAATTATCATTCAAATTTTGGAAACCTTAAGCTACTTCATGTCTTCTAAGAGATAAATGCTAGACTGAAGAAACAGATGAGCTGATGCACTTGTGTTTTATAATTCCTGATCATGATAAAAACCCCAGTTCAAGGTACATTCAAGGGTTTCAGAAAAAACTTTCTCGGTGTTCTTTTGGTGATTGTGATGGTTATGACCAAATTTTTACTTGTTTGGATATTTACAATGTATCATTTAGCCAAGAAATGGATATTTGCAAAGTAAAATATGGTATCTTGTCAGTGCAACTAACAATCCCTTGTCTATAAAAATAGTGCAAGTGAAGGGAAAAAGGTTGCAAAATTAAATTACCCATAAAAGCCACCACCATCACTGCTAAGCCTATGTAGAAGAAGTATAAGCTGCACTGCAGCAAGAAAATAAAAGGACAGAAGAAAGTGAGATTGTGAGAGAGAGAGAGAGAGAGGGGGGGGGGGGAATGAAATGCTAAATTGCTAATAATTAACATACCTTTTCAACCTCATTCATGAAATTTTCTTGATTCATCTGGCCTTTCTTGCCATAACCCAAGCTATTAAAAAGTTGGCTAATATATACCAGCAGACAGTTGGTGGACATGCCATCTCCAATAGCTCCAAGGGTACCCAAAGTCATTAGCACAATGTCTCCCCAATCAGCATATCTGAAAATTATAGTCACTGATTTCCTCTCCTTTCTAACTCCCATCCCTCCTTTAATCTCCACCTCATTCTTTTCTGAAGAAGATGTACTCATGTTTTCTTGAAAATAATTTCCTCAACAAGCTGAGAGAGAGAGAGAGAGAGAGAGGAATAATAGCTTTGTGAGTTGTAGAAGAAGCTTAGCTTGAGTTCCCTTAAGTAATGGAAATGTATATATATGATGTAAAATTTCAATGAATTAGGTGAGGTATGCATGGGGGCATATGGAGATTCAAAATCTTGTGGTGGGGGTAAATGTATATACTCTTTTATGCATTGGTTGTTGATACTTTCAATACCACCAAATTATGATGTATGAGTGTTTTTAACAAAGATGACTATGATTTCTTTCTCTACCCCACAAACCCCCCATACCCTCCTTTGTGTTCTTCTCTCCTTTTTTTCTATTTGATTTCTTTCTCTTTTGGTTGGTTTCTTATTGTGATAATATGAAAGTTACTTTGATCACTTGTCATGTATGGCCTCTTTCTAGATCAATTATTGTTCAATGCTTTAACTTTCTTTTTTCTTCTCTCTCTCTCTCTCTCTCTCTCTCTCTCTCTCTCTCTCTCTATATATATATATATATATATATA
>JAOWAN010000054.1:1162445-1173041 GCA_028566635.1 Lobelia cardinalis | reverse complement strand
GAACCCAGTATTTGAATATCTTTGCATTCTAGTGGTACAGACAATATACAACTGGTAAGTTTGTTCCTTTAATAAAAGCTGCTCTAAAACAAATCTGGATTATTATTTGCGGTAGTGTAAATTTACAATGAAAGTACTTTTATGTGTAGCTCGATAGATTTTTTACTTCTTGTAAGTAAACTAAATATATCCATTCTACTCCCTCTCTCCCAAAATGAGTGTCTTTTTTGTAGTCATTGTGATTTATTTAATTAACTATTGACCAAATATTTATAAAAAATTTTACATGTTATGAATATATAAAAAATAATTTTGATAAATTACTTATTATTCTTACAATGACTAAAATATTAGAATCTAAAACAAGATAAATACTTGTAAGAAATAATTTATAAATTTAATGTTGGCTTTTCAACAAGAAAAATTGACACTCATTTTGGGATAGAGGGAGTAGCACTTTGAGGGTTAGAAATATAAGCATGGTTCATCAATTGTTTTTCTCCCCCCTGAGTTGTTGAGTTTCTCATGTTATTTTTGTTTCTATCATTTCAATGTGTGTTTTGTGCTCTCAGGAGTTAAAATCATATAGTAAATCTGAAGTTTCCTTGCACAACAAGAGGACTGATTGTTGGATCATCATCAAAGAAAAGGTTTTATTGCGTTTGTTTTTTTTCCTTCCCTTTTTGGGCATTTTATTCCTTTTCTTAGTTTCTGTCCCAATCGATTGTAGGTATATGATGTCACTCCATACGTAGAAGAACATCCTGGTGGTGATGCCATCCTAGATCATGCTGGCGATGACTCAACAGAAGGATTTTTTGGGTTAGTCGCCAATTCTAAAATTCTTTTCATCTATTCTAATCACCACAAACAAGTATCTCATTGGGAATGTTACTAGGAAAAAAAGTGAACAAGTTATCCCCTGTTATTTGTCCGAAAACACAAAGCAATGAACTGTCAGTTGTCATTAATTAGTGGTTATGAAGAAAACTGCTCATTCTATTTCTATTATACTCTTCAAAAGTGCAACCATTCTGGTCCTAGCATGTTCCTAAGCATTTGAAGTTTATGCTGGTTCATCCTTTTATTCATTTGCTGCTCACTCACATTTGTTGACTAAGCTACATTGATGTTGTGGCAGACCTCAGCATGCAACAAGGGTTTTTGACATGATTGAAGACTTCTACATTGGAGATCTGAAGAAATAATGGTATCACTCATGTTATTCTTTCTGTAAACTCATAGAATGGACTTATAAAATCTAGTCATTCGTAAAGGTACTTGTTTGTATGACATTTTCTTAAAATTTTCCACATCAAAGATGTGCTTCAAATGGCATGGTGCGCAATTAGAGCATTCTACTTTAACTCCACATAGATTTCAATTTACCTTTCTACTTGCTCCAATTCATTTGGAGTTCACGTCTTTAAGTCCGCCATTAACATTTAAGCTTACAGTTTTCTCCTAATTCAGCCCTTAGTTGAAAAAACATGTCAATCGCATTAAGGTGGTGGATATGGTTGCTGTAAACTTTGCTAATTTGGCGGGAAGGTTATTGAGGGATCCGATGGGGATTTTCGGGGAATCAATAAGCTTTTTACACCATATTTCTTCCGTTAACTCAAATTCAGACACTTAAGAGGGTGTTTGGAAAGGCAGTTCTTCACTTTCAAGGAAGAAAGTACATAGTTGTCATTAAAAAATTCAAGTAAATAAATAGAGGAGGATGATAGCACACAAACCATTGCCCTCCCCTGATGTTAAGCCATATCCAAGTGTCCTCCCCTTTGTTAAGTCAAGTGGCTGTCGATGAGGATCTCTTAAGACAAGGGCATATCAGTAATTTACATGAAATTTAACAGCTTTGAAATTAAGAAGGGCAAATTGCAGAAATGGTCCTTGTGCTCAAAAAATATTTGGAAAAAAAATCTTTAACTCAAGATTGCTTAATTTTGTCCCATTTACTGAAAAAATCAAGTGCAATCGGTCCTTTTCTAATTTCGGTCCAGTTAAGTTTGATATAGAAATAAGCATACATGACACTTGCTAATGGCGGAAATAAAAACCTCCAATTCATTTATTTTCTCTGTCAAATTAATTTATTTTTTCTATTTTCTTTAAGAAAAATAAGTTAAAAAACGGAGAAAATAAGTGAATCGAATACTTTTTGTCCCGCCATTAGCAAGTATCATGCATGTTTATTTCTAATATCATTTATAAAGTTATTCAAAAAAAAAAAATTGAACTTTTAAAAATAGATGCTTTACTCGGCACGCATTCCTATGATCAAAGAAGCTTTTTAGTTGAGTTTTAGGAAAAAAATTTATTGATCTCATCTCACACTACCACGTGACATGCACACGCCATGATCCTTGACCAATAATGGTACTGAAAAGTGACATCGACTTTTATTTCAAACAAAATGTGACCAATAACGGTACCGAAAAGTGACATTGACTTTTATTTCAACAAAATGTGCTGGACAAAAATATCACATGTGCCAGACATATATGGTGGTTTAGGATGATTGAAAATTTTCTCAAAGTTTTACGGACATAACTGAACACGAACAGATGAAGTTCACTACCAATTGCCAATACTGCTATGACAAAATGGAAATTCAACTGGCAAGCTTCTGAAAACTGATGTACTGTTATTTCACAAACGTAGTGTTACAATGGGGGATCCAAATGCAATGAGAATAAATTACACGACACTATCTTTACAAATTACAAAAAATAGCCCAGACATGAAGGGCTACAGCTGAAAAATCAATCGATTGAATTAATTTTCTAAAATAATGGAGCAAAAAATTTCCTAGTTCTTAACTCTATCAATGGAGAGTTCAACTAATTTTGGGGATGAACTAACAATCAACTCCTGGGAACATTTGCTCCCAACCCACTCGCTCGATGCTGTACCATAACAACAAATTAATCACACATACTGCGAGGATATATTAATCATTTGCAATCAGTGCCCATCTTTCATCTACATATCGTATTTTTTGGGCTGCCAACAATGAGCCAAAGTTCTTGCCAATGAACCAAGGATGGAAGCCTTGGGTGGATTTCCTTTCTTCCCATATACAAGTTTACCCCCCAGATCTGTAAATTTTGGACCCTTCTCCCTGGGTCTTTCAATCTGAGAAAAGAAAAACCTCAGTATTAAAAATTCACCGTGTGCCATTCGATATTCCAAAAGTTTGAATCTTTTGTTGCTTGTTTCTCTATGTACTTGAGTGCTAGAAGTGGGAGAATATGACTACTTATAAAATCTTGTCGTACCAATAAGCAAGAATCTAGGAGAGCTAATGCAAATCTGAGTACCTTCAATAATTTATCTTTTCTCCTGTTTCTTTAGGTTGGGCGTTTTCATGTGCCTGTGTGTGGTGTTGGGAATGTGTTTCAGAAGGGAAGGGAGGGGAGTAAGCCTCTCAATTTGGGTCAAACGGGTTGTAATGGGTTGAATTATAATAATTAACAGGTTGTAATGGGTTCAACCTATTATAACTCATTTAATCAATCGATCAACTCAATTGTATAATAAATGGGTTAAGTTAAATTCGAATTAACATTTGAATACTCTTTCAGTCTTTTGCACAAAAAAAATATTTTTTATACATTCTAATACTTAAAACTTTAATTAAATGGATTGTAACAGGTTAAGCTGTTTAGCAGGTTAAAACGGATTAGAATGGGTAACAAATTGACAGGTCTAGAGGGGAGGTGGGGGAGGGGGGTAATGGAGATGGAGATGGAGGTGACAAATTAATTGCAAAAAAACAGAATAAAAGCGTACCCTGTTTATTTTCCCATCCTTTAAATGGTATCGAATCCCAGACCAGTTGATCGACTGTGAAAAATGTGATCGCATTGCTGAGATGGGGTATAAGAAATTATCGACCACCATTGCTATGAACACCTGCTCAGGAAAACGCCCAATCAACTAGGCAAGTTAAATCATCATTTCATAAACACAGCTCCAATAAACAGGTAAGCAAATGGGTTTCAAATCCATGTTTGCGTGAAATAAGTTAATACATTTTACCATAAAAAAAAATCAAAGCGAATAGGGAGAATCCCAATGCAACAACTCTCAAAACTGAAAGCCTAAAGTGTTCCCTAAGGTCAAATGTAAGTATGACCCTATCTGTTTGAGTAGCCGGTGACAACTGACAGTAGTTAGGCCATGAATTCAGTTGAGTGTCTTCATATAAGCAAATTATGACGAAAGGAACTTACCAGTGCCCAGTTGTAAGAGGCAAGTGAGAGCGGGGTAGCCTCTGGAGATAACATGTTACATAGCTGAACTTCGATTCTTGTCAAGTTCCACATTGAAAGAAGTTCAACAACTGTGCATATGGCCAGGCCGGCTACCAGTTTCAGGCCCGGTACAACTACACAAAAAAATGAAAATTATATTTTTTTAAAGGATACATGAAAAGTTAAATGCATGAATAAAACGAGTCAGTATTGAAACATCGTGTGGTGTATAATATAAAAGTTCATAGTAGAATATCAACATGCAGACATAATCAAAACCATATAAAGCATTTAGAATAATACTACAATCTTATCAACTTAAGCAAGCAGTCTTTCCTCTGTACAACTTATGCCAGGAAAGATTTGTGGTCGTTAAGGATAATGCAATAAGTAAAAAATATTATATTCAGAAGCAGGGTCAACTAAATTTTCATGGCATTAATAATATCTAAACATGGAAAAATATTGTGCTCACCATCAGGGTTCGGGACTGTTTCCTCAAACATGTGTTCCTTCGAATGAAATCTTATTGCTGCTCCGACATGAATCACAGCCATGACATATGGTGCAACGAATCCCCATGATAAATAGCAGTGGACAGAAAATAATGCTCGGTTCATGATCCGGTTGATATTTGTTGTATATGACTCCAAAACAAATGTTTGCTTTCTCAAGTAATTCCAGTATCTATAAAGGATGAACCAGAGTAAGATGGAATAGCGTGAGAACACTATCAACATAGATTTACAGCACTTGAACAAACCTTGGAAAGGTCATGTCAGTAGCAAGTGGATGAGGAAAGACAGCAACAGGAGGCGACCAGATGAGCCTTTTATGAGCTCCTGCAAACGGAGATTGGCGTCAGCAATTGAAACTAGTCATTCATCACCTGTAAACTGATGCATGGAAAGTCTTTGAAGGTTCATAGTGTCATGATCCATCCAACATACATCAATAAGTCATGATTTGTCATACCTATTGAGAAATCAATTGATATATAGCTATTAAATCTACTATTTATTCACTCCTTATATCCCAATTGAAGGGTTACACTTTCTTTTTTGGGTTGTGCCACTTGAAGAGTACATTTCCTTTCTAGGTCGTTCCATTTGATAAGATTATCCCCCTTTTTTGCAAAGAACAAATGTGGGCCTCGTATGAAGGGGCATAGGATAATCTACGTGTTTTCAACCCTTTTCTTAATTTCACGTCTAGTCAAAGTGTAACTCTTCAAGTGGGACAGAAGGAGTACTAATGAATCTACAACAATATGCAGGTTACACATGATATCAAATCTCAGTAAATTGTGATTATTCATGCACACTAAGAAACCAATCGATGCACGGCACAGAAATCTTATTTATTTCTTTTTTTAGAAATGATTCCGTGACATGTGCCAAATACATGACATTGACCACCAGAGTCACTACTTCCCACCGGTCCTCCAATAGCTCAACCTCAAAAGACATAGATGAGATGCCAACCATTATCCAAGAGTTCATGAAAGCTCCCAACTAAAGAGTTTTACAAATGCTATTGCCTTTCAAACTGCTTTGGAATTTAGTACCTTATTTACTGACCAATTGGCTATACCTGTCAGAGATGCAGAATGTTTAATACATATAATACAGATTTCTCGGGTTTCAGACATCAAGTAAAATGATCAGCCTTATACGGAAATGTCAAAGCTATTGACTGTACAATTCCCCATTTACATCGAGTTTTATCGACAGGTTATACTGGTCAAGGAATTCAGTCGGATCATCTGAGGTTGAGCATATTTAAAGCATCAAAATAGTTCATTCTTCACAAGTCACAATTTGTTCATGATCATGAAAAAACTGAGACACTCATTTTGGGACGGAGGGAGTACAACCTAGTCTTCACATGTGTTACATAAACTCAAGTTGCAAGTCCTATTATTCAACTTGAGTATCTTTGGCTTACACTTGAAAGAAAAGTAAAATAGTGCGGAACGAAAAGCAGAAACAAATGCGCAAGACTAAGGAGATTAGATGATCCGGCATCGTGATGGAGGGAGTACAACCTAGTCTCTACATGTGTAACATAAACTCAAGTTGCAGGTCCTATTATTCAACTTAAGTATCTTTGGCTTACACTTGAAAGAAAAGCAAAATAGTGCGAAAATGCACAAGGAACGAAAAGCAGAAGCGAATGCCCAAGAGATTAGATGATCCATCATCGTAAGTTCACTATATGTATCTAATAAGACGAGGATAAAAAATACTCTCTCCGTTTCGATTTAATTGTCCTTGATAGTGACATGTTGTGAGAGCTTTATATCGCTTTCAGGACAATTAAAACGAAACGGAGGGAGTAACTAAGATATGAAGTTGTTATTTGTTGATCTACCCAATCATTTTACAGAGGAAGACCACCAACATATATAGATTACCCGCTATAGCCGCAAGAGTCATATCATCAGAATAGCCCCCATCTCGAAGTCCGGAAACCACACCATGACGGTCGCTTCTAAAATCATCTGCATGCATCTGAGGAGAAAAGCTCAAATATGAATTAGAACAAATAGCACATTGTTATAACAGGCATGATGCACTTTATATAAATGTTGAAGCTACTTGCCATCATGCATCCACCCCACAAAAAGAAGGTCCTCCCACCAGTAGCGAATCCCATCGAACATGGCTGTAAAGAAGCAATCAGCCAATACATGAATTCAAGGGAATCAGCAATATGAAACAGGTAAGGCTCACATACTGGTAGTGTGAGCAAATAAAATAGATGCCAAAGAAAATGCAACTAAAGCAAAATGTTCCCAAGTAGTCCCAACAAATTCCAAAGCACTGGTTTTAAAAGAAGAAATACGCAGCAAAAGTCAAATCAAATTCTAGGTAACCCGTAACCATATGCAATCCCAAATTTAATATTTGAACCCCCCCCCCCCCCAAAAAAAAAAAAAAACATAAGAACTTTGTGTACTAATTCAAAAACAGATAATACTAAGCTAGTTTCTGTTTCACTATAAGCAACTATTGAACTATGGAATATGGGTCTATGTAGAATTTCCTATAGGGATCATCCTTTATGCTCTTATTTAGATAGACGGATTCCTATATATAGATTTTATCAATACAAAGCAAACCAATAATAACCTTTTCTACAATTTTATTGAATCATTAGTGATATAACAATTGGACAAAATAAATTATATTGCAGCAATCACATTTGTAAAGAGAAAGCTGCCTGCATACTATGTGGTGCCATACCATGTGATATTCGTAAATACAGTAACTTCCCAAACTTCCAGATGGCAAATCAAGGGGGTATCCAGTTTGAATGAATATCTGCGTGTAACAACAACCAAGTTAAGCAAAATTGGAGACAAGAACTAAATATAGGGACATGACAAGAACCTGATCATGCAACGACATAAACAGTGAACAAAATAGGTTGATATATATATATATATATATATATATATATATATATGAATGTGCGCCTTACCTCAGGATTCTTTTCCATCTCGGCAGTGAGGGCCCCAATTGATCCAGGATGAAGCCTAACATCATCATCTAGAAACAATATGTACTTGCTGTCTTTGTGCATTTTCTCCACCCCAACCTGTACAGTGGCGCATCACTATTTAAATTACAAGCACTACACAGAATGCTTCTGTTAAGAAGAATTTAACAGAAACAGTAATGCGAAAGGCTACTTTCACTAATAAACTCTATTCTTATGCAAAATTGACAGTATGCTAACGTTTTCATATAAACAAATTTTAAAAGTTGACTCGCTTCATACCAACTGATTGTGAATTTTCTGACTACAAGTTGTTGAAGGACCAGCTACAAAAATCTTTGCATCAACTTGATCCTGTAAGTATGTGCAATTATGTAAGTTGACGCTCAAGAACTCAAATGGCCCCAAATAACAAGTCAAGCATCAAAAATTCAAAACCTCAAGCACCCACGCAAATTTATAAATTAATTAAGTGGAAAAAAAATACAGCAGCAGCAGCAAGTGCTAAAGTAGAAATCCAAGAAACAGACACTACAAGAAGACATTGTTGGAAACTCATATTTCACAGAACATCTTCAATCTTGTAATTAAGAATAAAAAGGCCACTGATATACAGCAACCATAGCAAATTCCTCCTCAGTTACCTTTTAGCATTTATATGAAACAACAATTAAAAGAAATTAGTAAGACAATACCAATAATTTCAATATAACTTGTGAAGACAGGAGGCGAGATATTCCATTAAATATATAAAAAATTAAAAGACAATAACCAAAATAGATGCATTGTTCAGCTCACATTAAAATATACAAAAAAGGATTGTTATTCATTGCTACTTGATGAAATAGTTGCCATCGTTCAAGGAAAACAAAGGAGAGCCATAGTAAGAAAAGCTTTATAAAGGACTGGATACCTTAAAATCTACTATTAAACGCGATACAGCATGATAAGCTGGGTCTTCTGTACTATCCACTAGAAAAAGGAATTCCAAAGGACCACCATAGAGGGAAGTTATCTGCATACAGTAATGTGTTAGACTAAACATACAGTTATATGGATACCTTAAAATCTACTAATAAACGCGATACAGCATTATATTTTGTAATTATAAGAAAAGCACAGAGCACAATTTTCAGGACTGGAGGACATGTAAACCAAAGTAGGCGCAGTTGAATTTTACTCAATAGAGCCTGCTCCCTTTAATATTTTGGATAGAACAAAGGTACAAAAATGTAATTTTCTATGAATGGGGTCAAAGTAAATTCTATGGAGTTTACACGTCTCCGATAATACTCGGTTTTGCTGCAATTCATGAAACGTATAAGGCAACAACTGTGTTTTACAAAATCTGTGAAAAAAGAGATGCATTTCTTAAGGCAATGTAATACTTCTGATCAGGTGCATTTCTACGGCCCGGAGGAATCAATTACAATGAATAATTAAATATTGCCTTTTCCAAGTCAAATCTTTGCATCGTGACCTTGAGATTCCAGAGTAGCATTATTCTTTACATAGGCCCTAAGGACAAGAACCATGAGGAAGAGGTGAGACTGCACCAAAGGAACTGTACCAATTATTTAGGATTTCATTTGTTCTTTTTCTTGAGTTTTGTGTTAGGGGTTATAGGGAAAACACAATATGTATATAACAAAAGAATCCAGTGGATCTACGACAAGAACAGCTCTTGAAAGTCTTACGTCTTTTTGTAGGATACCTGAGTTCTCCAGTTGTGTAAATTGTGTTCTCCAAACCCTTTCAAAGGCATTACAACTGTGACTCTAGGCAAGTTGACCTGTTTAGAATGCTCAAGGTCCTGGATATCACGATAAAGAAATGCAAAACTATTTCCACGTTTCATACTATCCTTTATCCGTTTGATCTCTCTGTTTCTGCAATCAGAAAGAAAAATGTTAAATCAAACAGGCCCTGTGACAAAGTGAATACAGAATAGAATGAGCCACGAAGCAAAATGGCGCATTATCAATACACTGTAGCAACCCGTTTGATACCTGACATAAGCTGCACCAACCCATCCAGCAGCAAGAAGTAAGCATATTGCATATCCCTGCAGCATATATTTAGAACACAAAATCATGCTAGGATGAAACAAAACATGGTCAAAAGGAAGAAAAGACCAATACTGTAAACCAAGTTGCAAAGAAAGAAAAAATGAAAGGGAAAAAGTCACCTTAAAAAGTGCCAAGATAATTAGTGAAGTAACAATAAGACAGGTGTGAAAGAATCACGAGGAAATGAAATGGAAACAAGCTGATGAACCGGAAAAGAAACAGTGGAGAAATTGCACATTAATAGTACTGCATGCACCACTGAGCCGGAAGGTCAAAAATCACCCCCCCCCCCCCAACATGAAATCCAGGCTGAGCTTCATAGTAATAAAGTAGCAAGGTACATCTCAGATGCGTAAAGGGATGAGCTTGATTTTTGAAACTGCTGGGGTCCTGTGAACTAAGCAGCGATCCTACTAATAGTCAACAAAGGCAAAAAGTCCAGCCTAATCTAGGGGTCCTTTCTTCCTTAAGAATGTTCAAGAAACATTAAACCAAGCAAATTTGACTTTTCAAAGTCCTCTTGATCATCCTCAAAAGAATATTTTGTATGAATTCACCTGCTTCTCCAAAGCGATAAAGCTTGCAGTTTCTCACATTTCTTGTGTGAGATATAATGATTATCCTTTCATTCAATAGCAAATGTATATATATCAAAAAAAAAAATCCAAACACTAGTCAAACTGACCCCAAAAAAGTCAAAAAAAAAAAAAAAAAAAAAAGTATGGTTACATCCAGAAAACCATCTGAGTAACACCCAA
>JAOWAN010000054.1:1137695-1148003 GCA_028566635.1 Lobelia cardinalis | reverse complement strand
ACATTACGAACTGGACGGCGCTAGAGTTCTTGGATTTATCAGTTAATGGATTGACCGGCAGTATCCCGAGCGGTTTGTTCATGTTAAAGAACTTGACCCAAGTGTATCTTTACAAGAACAACTTATCCGGGCCAATTCCTAGGCCTGTTGAAGCTCTTGATTTGCGGAATGTTGATCTGTCGGCGAATAAGCTGAATGGGACTGTTCCAGACGGTTTTGGAAGTCTGACTAAGTTAGAGAGTATGGTTCTGTTGTTCAATGAATTATCCGGTGAGATTCCGGTGGGTGTTGGTCGATTGCCATTGCTGACAGATTTTCGGATTTTCACCAATAATTTCTCAGGTGAACTGCCTCCGGACTTTGGGCGATTTTCAATGCTGGAGTATTTCGAGGTTGCCACGAATGGTTTCACCGGACCCTTACCTGAAAATGTATGTGCCAACGGCGCGCTGAAAGGCTTGAATGTGTTTGACAACAAGCTTTCGGGTGAATTGCCCAGATCACTCGGTAACTGTCGCAGTTTGTTGATATTCCGGGGCCATGGGAATCAGTTTTCAGGCGAAATTCCTGATGGGTTGTGGACGTCATTTAATCTTTCAACTCTAATGGTAAACGATAATTCGTTTTCCGGACAGATTCCTAAACAGTTTGCCTGGAATTTGTCCACGGTTGACATCAGCAATAACCAATTTAGCGGCGTAATACCTGCAGAGGCATCTTCGTGGCAGCGTTTGCAGGTGTTTAGAGCAAGTAATAACCACCTTACTGGCGGCATTCCTCAAGAACTGTCTGCTCTACCAGCTCTAACGGTTCTTTTGCTCGATGGAAATCAGTTTTCCGGCAACTTGCCGGGAACATTAACCTCTTGGAATTCGCTGACCACTTTGAACCTCAGTGGGAACCAGTTATCGGGCGAGATTCCTGCAGCTATTGGGTATTTGCCTAACCTCATAGATTTGGACTTGTCGCGGAACCAACTATCGGGTTATATTCCAGATCAAATTGGGCGATTAAGGTTAACAACTCTCAATCTGTCGTCCAATCGTCTAACCGGTAGGCTACCAGTTGAGTTTGAAAATGGAGCATTCGATAACAGTTTCACAAACAATTCCGGCCTTTGCACGAATGTTCGATCATTAGGCCTCAGCTCTTGTCATTCCCCAACTCGAAAATCTAGCAGATATTCGACCAAATTCGTGGCTGTTGTTTCAACTATAGTAGTAGTGCTGTTTGTGCTAGCCATGGTAATGACTGCCTATGTGATCCTTCTTTACCGAAGAAGAAGAAACCATGGACTAGGGGCAAACTGGAAACTCACTTCATTCCAAAGATTGAATTTCACTGAATCCACGATTCTACCACGGTTGACTGAAAACAATGTGATCGGAGCTGGTGGGTCCGGGAAAGTGTACCGTGTTGCCATAAATCGATCTGGTGAGTATGTTGCGGTGAAGAAGATTTGGAGCAATAAGAATTTGGATGTGAAGCTTGAGAAAGAATTCTTAGCTGAAGTAAGGATACTTAGCACACTCAGACACAACAACATAGTGAAACTCTTGTGTTGTATCTCGGGTGACAATTCGAAGGTCCTTGTTTACCAGTATATGGAAAATCGAAGTTTGGATAGATGGCTTCACGGGAAGAAAGGGTGGTTTTCCCTGGCGGGTTCCGTGCACCATGTCGCCTTGGACTGGCCGACAAGGTTGCAGATAGCGGTGGGAGCAGCTCGAGGGCTATGTTACATGCACCATGATTGCTCTCCTCCCGTCGTTCATCGAGACGTGAAATCGAGCAACATTTTGTTAGATTCTGATTTCAATGCGAAAATTGCAGATTTTGGCTTAGCCAGGATCTTGGTCGGGCAGGGAGAGGCTAATACAGCATCATCTGTGGTTGGCTCCTTTGGATACATTGCTCCAGGTAAATGTTTAGTTCGTGAATTTTTCTTGTCTGAGCAGTGTTTTCTTTTCTTTTGCTTGCCTGAGCAATTTTACACTTGCTTCAAACTATGCATTCAAGTGTTGTGCAGTACAATTAATGCTTCAAGAATCCTATGAGAATGTTTTACAGTGCAGCATAATAGATCTGTGTTCTCATGCTGTCAACTTTGAATGTTTCAGAATATGCCCATACTACGAAGGTGAACGAGAAAATTGACGTGTACAGCTTCGGGGTGGTCCTTTTGGAACTGGTGACCGGACGGGAAGCCAGTGATGGAGATGAGCACTCGTCGCTTGCAGAATGGGCTTGGCGCCACATTCAAGAAGACAAGCCGATAGCCGATGCCCTAGACGAGGATGTCAAGGAGCTGACCTACTTGAATGAGATGAGTAGTGTTTTCAAACTCGGGCTCATTTGCACAAGCACATTGCCTTCCACGAGGCCTAGTATGAAGGAAGTTCTGCAGATACTGCTCCGTTGCACGCATTTGGTGGAGACTCGAGAGAAAAATGACGTTAGCGAGGTCGATTATCATCCTCTGCTTAAGAACTCCAAGAGTGACAATGTTTAGGAACTTGAACTCCTACAACAGTTGAACAGTTAACTGGTCCGAGTCGCTCACAGTTGGATGGGGGTTGTATTATATCATATAAAAGAAGCAATATAGGACCGCTAGTTTGGCTATTAGGCTAGCAAAACACATGTATATTTTACTTTTGCAGACATGTTTTTCTTTTAATCAAACATACAAGAGAGATTAGTATACAGATCACAGGTGTGCACACATTTGCGCACACACAAACCACACAATAACAACAGTCTGTGTGGGAGGATGGGAGGAGGAAGAGGAAGAAGGGAGGGGGCTCTCAAACATTCATGAGAGAATCAGCTCTTTGAATAATCTAAGAGCTCTACTATCAAAATACAGAGTTCATAACTACATTCTTTAAATTCCAACTCCTGATTCAAGTAAGAACATTAGAGAAAACAGTGCTATCAATAGTACCTTTGAATTCCCCACTTTATTTGCTATCCAATCAGAAAATAAACGTTCAATGTATCTAAAACTACAAAAGGGACAGAAACTGGGGAAAGAAATGACTGGAAGATACAACATCAACTCTTCATACCAATACACAGATGTTGAATTTGCCGGCAAGATCCTTCGATCTGGGGGTGGGGTGGGGTGGGGGGGCGAGAAAAGCTCTCCGACTGTTTCAGAGGAATCAGTGAGAGTTGAGGGCAAAAAGATGTACAAAACTAAAAAGGTGGCACCTCTTCAGGATTCCTCAAGTTCAAGGTACTGGGAATGTGAGGCTGCAAGGAGGGATGCTCCAATGCCTGAGCCATCATTGGAGAGCTCAATTAATACACTGTCGGAAGCCTCCCCAAGTAACTCCTTCAGGGTATCTTGCACAGAATTTCTGAATTTGGTGTAGTGCTCATATAGCCCTCCATCTAATGCTATAACTGACCTCTGCTTTTCCCCTTCCTTCACTGTATCTCTTCCCAGTTTCTTGAGGATGCCCAGGATCCCAGCAGCAGAAAGACGGGCCCCACGCATTGCAACAATGTCGCACAGCTCAACTATGGTTTTTCTTGTCTTCAAAGAAGTATTAGAAATCTGCATTTCCAAAAGGACCGTTTTGGGGGGGGGGGGGGTGTTGGTTATAAGACGAAAAATCTTTGAACTCAAGGTATGAAGTTTTTAAGCAGAATTGAATTTAGAATGTTACCTCCAATATATCTTTCAACTTGCTCGCAACTACTTTAAGATCGGAAGATGAGTCGTGGTGCATCGCTGACATGTTTGGAGTCCTGAACATTTTATCCCCATATTTTTAGCTGTCTTTTAAGAAGTCACAATCGCGAGTACATGACATAAACGAGTGTCTACCTTAATATGAAGGGAATTTTCAGTTTTGGTGGGACGGTATCACCAAAAAATTCAGCCTCTTCAGCCAGCTTGCACAAGACTCTTCTTAAAATTTCTCCCAAATACATACCAGAAATTATCTTCTCAAAAATCTGAGAAATGCGGTGATGAACAGTCAGATGCTTATTCAAGTTTTAAAATTGTTAAGATGCAATTTAGAAAACATTACCAACCCCCCCCCCTTCTTTTCCCAAAAAATAAGAAAAAAAGAACTAGAAACGAAAGATAAAGTACTACAGCAAAAAAGCAACCTGTTCACCAGGATTTAAACTCTCCACGTCGAGACTTTGGTCATATTCTGTTATTGGAAGATGCGATGATCGGAAGTTGCCCCATTCCATATTGATTACCTTGACGTATCAAAAAAGTTACTAAACATCAAGGTACAGAAGCAAAAGGTAACAATTTGTTAAAGATAAAACCCTAGAAAAGTCAATTTATTCAATCACAAAAAAATAAACCCGGCTAACCATCTCTCCTGATTTAGGCAGTAGACCATGCCATTTGGGTATTGCATTTGCACGCTCTACATAAGCTGCATTAGTTCCAGTACCCAGAATCACCGCAGCAATAACATCCGGGTTATTGTATCTACCTCCCGCTAAGGTTCCAACAGTATCATTGACCTGCATTGACCCAGAAATTAGAATTAAATCATAAGAACAAATGAATAGAGTATTAAGATAAGCAGAAAATTTTGGGCATAAAATTTCAGCAGCTCCAAAATAAATGTCCACTATTCCACCTAAGGCTGTTCCAAACTAAGTGTCCACTTTGAAGACTGCTATTTTGGTAACATTTAGGAAGAACAGCAATGCAACAAACACAGGAGAAATCAACAGCATCCGTTGGATTGTTGTACATTGATTGCAACTTACAATCCTTCAATGCATGTTGTTGATCGTTCTGCTAATTTTTGCTGCATATGTAGCATTTTCTTTAGGATAAATTACATTCACTAGTTTTTCTTGGACCCAAACCTAAACTATTGCTGTCCAGAATTAGGTTTTATTAGGTGCCAAGTCAAATAGGACACTCATTTTAAAACTGAGTAATAAATAGTACACCATACAAAAATATGAAATTATGAACTACAAGAAAAAGAGAAGTGTGGACAAGCCAATTCTTACCAGTGCAGAGACACGCATATCAAGGCCAACTCTTTCCATGGCTTTTGTCAACATCCCAACAACATCTTGTCCAACCTATACAAAACAATTTAAGAAGATAAAAAGAATAAATACAATAATGTACAACTTCCGCTTGAACAACAAAACACCTTATTTAATTTTCTTCAAAATTGATGATGTTAATTTAATTGGCCTTCAGGATTACTATCTCGTTCCCTAAACCAGTAAGTGCATGTAACAAAAAAAAGTTAGTCGAGATTTACCGCATCTTCTATAGAGAAGCCTTTTGTCCATTTAACAAGAGTTCCCCCTGCAATTGATGATTGCTTAACTGGAAATGAAAAGGTAAAACCCAACTCTCTTTGTCTGCCTGGGGAAATCTGGACATCTTCGGCTTCCGCCGCCACAAATTTTGCAAGCTCTCCAGCAATAAAATCAAATAAATCCTGAATCCACACAAATTTATAACTTCAGGATTGAACTTGTGTAAAATCTTTCTTTTCCTTATTTTATCTTAACCCTTGGAGGCCTTTAGTGACGCGCTAGGTCTACGATGGTCATCCCCTCGGGTTTAGGTTCACTGTTTTTTTTTCCTTTTCGTATACACTGTATACTTTAATTATCACCGTCAACCAGGGCGTTATACCAAACATCAATGAAGAAGTCAATGGATGAGAGAAACTCACATCAGAATTCCCAACCATCAAATGTGGAGGTATTGAAACCTCTTGAAACTCTTTCTTCACAACGCGTTTTTCTTTCCCACCTAGTTGTACACGCAAGACACGGAAGTTTGTCCCACCAAGGTCCAGGGCATAAAACCATCCAATCTCATCCCTGTATAATGGAAGAGTGGAAGTTAGGGCTTGAAAAGCTTTTATCATTTAAGAGTTAGTACAAAAATTTCCCTTTTGCTATTAAATCCTTCAATAATGAAAGAGACATTTCACTTTCTTGCTATTCTACAACTTCAAAAAAGATCAAGCATAATAATTGTCTTCATACCCCCACTAGAGTAAGACCTACCAGGCCTATCATTGTCTAATAAGGAATTGAGGATAAGTGAGAATCAACTTATACCAATAACCTTATAAATTAAGATGGTCTTTATGCAATTTGAGTTAGATGTTATAAGGACAGATTAGGAAATTACTAAATTCACAGACTAACTTAGCTGCAAGCGTCTTTGAGTGGGGTGTTAAACATACTATACAAAGCAAGATTCTTGGGTGGAAAAGATGGAGCTTACTAAAGTACATATTTGAGCTTATGGATTCATATGATTTGTCATTCTCTTTAGATGAAGATGAAAAAACACGAGCCACAAACATGAACCACAAACTTCCGTCAATCTTGTGCGAAAGATAACAATGGGTTGGTGAACAATTATCCCCATATGCGACCAAATATATTTGAGTATCTATTAAGAGAGAGTCACGTTCTACGTCATTATGATCAACTAGATCTCTAGCTTTATTTACCAATGGAAAATGCCAGAACAGATGTTAAAAGGAAAATCACACAAGAGATGTCAGGAGGACACAAATGTGACGAACAGAATCCAGAGAAATGAGCACAGATCCAAAGTCAAGCATGAGATTTGTTATCGTAGGGGGAAGCAAAAGCTACAGTTTAAGCTAGCTGCACGACAAAATACAAGCAATGACCCCAACACGGAGAGTAAGAAGTGATCGATTCAAGGAATATAATAGGAAACAAGAGAAAATTCTTAACGGGCTTTTTATCTAATAAACACGAGACAACGTCACTTATTCTACCAACATGGATGCCTACATATCTTCATTTATTCAACCAAACCTACACACTTATCCTAAACACACCAATAATGCAACTTTAATTAGGCTATTCGAAAAAGAGTACCCATCCATTATTCATCGATCAAATGATTACAACTTAGGAGATCACCACCAATAAAAAATACATTTTTGCATAAAAGAAACTATTGTTCAACAACAAAAAAACACAAGTGAACATAGTTATAGCAAAGAATGGTTTTGATCTGTAAATCTTTACGTCTCATCAATTGGTGGAGAGACCTACTGTTACCCAACCACACAACATCTCTCTCTCTCTCTCTCTCTCTCTCTCTCTCTCTCTCTCTCTCTCTCTCTCTCTCTCTCTCTCTCTCTCTCTCTATTCTTCACACAAATATACCATTCTCTGACTAAGCAGTTAGAATGCTCATTTTTTCTAAATCTTACCCCTCATTGATCCTATATATGAAGGCGTAGTGGCGACACTTTCTATGAAACAATAATCAAGATGGAGAGTTTATTAAAGTACACTCAATTAAATAGAAACAAAATCACATCAACAACACTTGCAAATCATAACTCCAAACTTCAATTCTTCAAAACAAAAATTCTTTCTTAGATACCCAACAATCGGAATTCATTTCAAATTTACACAAAAATGATATCGAATAAAATGAGTACCAAAAAAACACTAGCTTTCAAATAATAATGCTACTGTATAAGTACTATTAAAGAAACATATAGGGAGGCATGTGCAAGTAAATATACCCAGTGGGGAGGTTATCGACGTAGCTGATGAGCATCTTGAGCTTGCTACCACCTTCGGAGGCAAGGCCGGCGTGCATCTCAACGGTCATGGCATCGGCGACCTGCCGGAGCTTCCCAATAGGGGTCCCACACTTCTCCTCCAATTCCCTCACTATCTCCATCGCTTTCGCCCATCGGCTCGAGCTCCGCATCCGGTGCCGCACCACCAGCGCCGCCGCTGCACAAACTGCCGCCGCGCACACCACCGCTGCCCCTACCGCCACTTTTCCCATCTACCCAATTAAAAAAAAAATCACTCTCCGGAACACTGAAAAAAAAAATTCCAACTTGGATCACCAACAAAGATTGATTTCAGGGTTTTGTTAAACTGAGAAGGAGAAAGAATTATTTTATCACTTCTAGTGAAATCTTGACTACTAAAATTACAAAAAATAAATATTGAAGAACCGAGAGAGAGAGAGAGAGAGAGAGAGAGAGAGAGAGAGTTGGTGGAGGAAAGGGAGATTTAAAACAATCTTGTTTTTGTTTTCGGGGGAATTAAAATAGAGAAATGAGATGAAAAGGAAGGAGGTGACAAGAAGACAAAATTAACGGGCCATGGTTTTTAAGGATTTTCTTCTTTCTTTTGTTTTTTGACCTAAAATTATTTGGGTCTCTTTTTACTTATTTATCAAAATATAATATATTTTATCAGTTCCAAGAAAGATTCTTATACTATCAACTGTTCTGATTGATTACGCATTTCGTTTTATTTTAATTATTTAAAATAATATTTTTTTCTCAATATATTAATATTGTAGACAATTAAATTAAAATAGAGTAAATATTAAATTCTTACTTTCTTTATAATTAATGCATAAAAAGTAGGGGTGCAATGGTTCAATTTAGTTCGATTTGATATATAAATTACAAGTCGAACCGTACTCTATCGATTTGAAAATTTTCAAATCTAAACTGAACCACAAGAATTGAAAACCAAATTAAACCGATAAATCGTAGTTTGGTTTAGTTCGATTTGTTGGTTTAAGACAAATCTTAATAATAAAAAAAACAAATTTAACATAAAATATATAAACAAAAATTCAAAAATAAAAATTATATTTAAAATAATAGCCTTAAATTTATAATAAAAATTCAAAAATAGTCTAATATTGATGTATGTTTATATAATACTTAACGCAATACAACTTAAAAATTTTAAAATTTATAAGTTCATTATATAATTAAAAAAGAAAAAATAGCACAAGATAAAAAAACTCTTAATTAAAAGAGTGTGCATAAATATATAAAAAATATGAGATGTATATATGAAAAATATATATATTAGATATCGGTTTGGTTCGATTCGATTTGGTTTGGTTTGTAATGGTGAAACCGCAAAGCAAATCGAACCATGCGGATTGAAAATTTTTCAAACCGTAACCGAACCGTTGTTTGTCGAAACCAAATCAAACTCATCAATTTGATTTGAATAGCGATTTGGGCGGTTTGGACTATCGCCCCTAATAAAAAGTATCCTTTCAAGTAATGTTAAAATAATTCAAGTAGTAATAAAAACTAATTTGATCGATTAAATGAAAATATACTCTTTTCTTTTTATTTTAAAGTATTCATAATAATAATATGTTATAAAAAAATTTTGCTATCATAAACACTTAAAATAAACTAAAAAATATATTAATTTAAATATTTTTAAATATATAGACAAGAATCTAAACAACAAACTTCCTCTGTTTCGTTTTAATTGTCTAAAAAGTGATATAAAGCTATTACAACATGTCGCTATCAAGAACAATTAAATCGAAACGGAGGAAATATGTTTTAAAAACAGAGAAGTAGTGTTTTCGGGGCATTAGTTAACTTTTTCAAAAACTAAAATTATTCATATAAAAAATAAAATTAAAATAATTTTGAGTATCATTTTACACCTCTTATAATTTTTAATGTAAAAATGTATCATATATATTTATACCTTATTATTAATCTAAAGATACTAATTAAAAATTTCTTTTCATTAATATTCTTTTTTTTTTTTTTTGATGATTTGACCAATCGTTATCTTTCTCTTTATCGCGTTATCACTTTGCCTATGTGAGAGGGTCAACCATTTGTTTTGTTTCTTTGCTTTAATTATGCCTATATATATATATATCATATTGATATTTCATACTTATTTAAAAAGAAAATGTTTATAATGGAAATATGCATACCATTCTACGCAGTAATTTGTCAACGGTCAACGCCATTGAAAATTGCAAAAGCCATCAATTTCAAACACACTCATCATCATATTCAGAACGTACTAACTACGGTTCTGATCTGTGAACATGTGAAGTTTATTTTTTAATTAAATATCTTATATAAATTAAAATGGAATGTGGAGAAAATTCAAAAATTTTAAAAATTAGAAAAAAATATTTTTAAAAAATTGAGGAAATATATAAAAAAAAAAAGGTGAATTGCAAATAGAATTTTAAGAAAATTAGAAATTAGCAGGGAAAAAAATATAATAAAGCAATTAGTGTAACATCTGGCTATATCCTTTTATACAATAGATATTAGGAGGTTGTAAATTCGAAATGGAAATCTAAATTACTCCCTCCTTTTTAGATTGAAAAAATAATTCTAGATTTAGATAATAGGATTTGGCTAAAAGTATACTCTGGGATAGGGTAAGAAACTAAGAATAATGAATTGGACGGAGAGACATTAAACTGGTAAAAGAGAGTTTAGATCATTGGTTCCATTTGCCGTCTTA
>JAOWAN010000054.1:1072037-1086436 GCA_028566635.1 Lobelia cardinalis | reverse complement strand
TCTGCAAACAGCATAATCACTTATGTTCAGAAAGTTATGGGACAAACATGAGTGACATAACATCCGATTCCAGTTATACCCCTAATTTGGCGAATTTTCACATTACTAGTCCCCATGGCTCTACTCCTGCATGCAGTTCTATTGCTACTTCACTCTCTTGGAAGCATACAAGCTGAAGCAATTCCATACAGATATGGGGATTATCTCAAATCTTCCCTGCTGCCAAACTAAAGGAAGATATAAGACGAGCTCGAAAGAATCTGTCTGAAGTTCTAGGTATGGATTTCCAGCCTAGCTCTCCTCCAAAGATGTGGTTTATGAAATAGCAATTATGTCTTCAAAGCTTCAAAAGGATTCAAGCCTTGATGCTCCAAAACTTTCATTTTGAAGGTATTTGAAGAGATCCCAGTGAAAAGGATCCTCTAGAGAGGGAGAAAGTGGAGGCCAATTTTTTTGGTGACCAGGTGACCAACATAGCTGATAATCAGAAGAGTGAATACAATGAATTAAGGAAAATTGAAATCCACTAAGAGTAATGTTTAGGTATGGTACTTAAGTAGCTGAGTATTGATGCTTCTATATAGTGATGAGACTCTATAATACACTATAAACATTTCATTCTCATACTTTAGGAGAAGAGGCACTCTTGGACAATTCTGTTTAATATAGATGTGTACTTCATTTTCAGAATTCCAGCACTAAAGACCTTATGATAAGATTATTGAGAAAAACGAATCCTTGTTTCACTCTTGACTATAAAATTTGTCTTTCCTATTATCACATCACTCTAAGATGTTACCACAAGAATGGAACAAGATGATGAAGAAATATTGAAAGATAACACTTTCATCTTAGCTCACTTTTAGTTTTCATACGGATGTTTTCACCTCCCCACAAGAGGGACTTACTTTTCATTGGTCAAGATTAGCTTGCTTTGTACATAACAGCGTGTATCAGATGTGTGTACCCCAATATGTACTTATAGAAAATCCTTAAGCCACGCACATATATGTACCCAAAGCATTGGTCATGTTAACAATTGCCCTAAGGGCAGTAGTGAAAATTATCAAAAATGGAAAGTGTTTACATTGGAAATTGGAATCAAAACATTGATGGGTCATGGGTGTCATCATTACACTTTCCGTAATTCCAATGCAAAAACATGTTATATTTGTATCTTAGCAAGTATTCTTAAGGCACTTGTTACTTGTTAGCATTTCCCTAATAATAATAATAACTGGAGTATAATCTGATGGCAAATTGCCTAGTACCTGGTGGCAACTCCCATTTTCTGCATTCCATAGAGAAACTTCATTAGAGCCTGCTGCAACATATACAAGTGGCCTAACAGTGTTGGACAATGAGTTGTTTAACGGAGGAACATAAAGACACATTTTCTCAATCGGACACGCAACAGAATACTGCCATGAGTTGACAGGTATACCGAATCTCAGATCCCAAAGGGTAAGCACGCCCCTAGAAGACCCGGACACAAACCAATTGCCACAAGGGCTTGTTACCAGAGAGCACACGTAGCCCTCCTCGGGGATCACTTTCGTATTCCATGCATTTGAATTTTCTCGCGTATCCCAAAGATGGATCCCACAATTCTGGGTGCTGTAAAGAATCATTTTTCCGGCATCATCGTCAGCAGAGTAGTTCAAGAGACTGAGTATGGCACCTTCTCCAATAGACCTCTTGTTCACATCTGCTATACCTGAATACTTTTCCACAACATTGCCAAGTCCTCTGGAGATGTAATCAACAGAGAACATGTGAATCATGCCGTCGGAAGCTCCAACAATTACTTGAGTAGAACCCTGGAGCATAGCAATGCAGAGTGCTCGACTTCCCTCCAAAGAATAAGTTAGCCTTGATCTAAATGAGATGTCCTTCTCCAACTTTCTTGAATCCCACACCTTGACAGTAGAATCATCGGATGCACTAAGAAAAAAGCTCTGGTCTGTTGAGATTGCAATTTCATTTACAGCAGATCGATGTTCCTGGAGGTGTGCAACCAACACACCACGAGGCCTCCACCCAGAATCTGGAATTGCTGATGTACGTCCGAAGGATGGTAATCCTGCTATCTCATTCGGTGGGGAACTATCATCCCCTGCAGTAGAGCTACCTTTCGAAGAGGCCGACACCCCAATGTCCTGAAATTTGCTGCTGAGATACGTTGCTGAATCTGATTCCCTGTCTTCCACCTCATGTACTACCCTGTGAAGTTGTGGAGAACCATTACTCATGCTAATTGCGCCTGCAACAATCTTAGGCACAGGCATCGAACTAGCCAAAGTAAAAGATTTACCAACAGGATCCATCCAAGGCGTAGATACTGAACCAAAAGAGTCCAAGGGCGGTGAAGAATCAGATGCTGTTGCAGAACTTCCAGCTATTTTCTTTTTATCATACTTTAAATGGTACAGTGGTATGCCATCTGATGTTTTGTCCGAAATTAAGCTGTTTACACCACTCATTTGTGGAGACATAAAACCAGAAAACTTCAACTTTTCTGCGTACAGGGGATCACGGATATCAATTGTCGAAGAAGCATTATGTGTGAAGCTTCCAATTGTTCTCAGCTTAGACTCACCATCATTTTCACTCATACCAAGGGGCTGCATGGCAGCTTTGCCAACAGACTTGTGACCCTGAACGTCATGTTGCCTGTCAGACCAGAACTTCATTGAGTCCAGCTCTCCTATTCCTTTTTGAAACAAGTCTAATGTCTCCCATTGTTTAGCCTGTGTTGAAGAATTGTACCAAATCTTCCTCTGCCTTTCTAACATGTCTGAACTCCTGCTATTTTCTAAGATTTGGTAAAACATCTGTCTTGAGACTGGTGGCTTCAGACATGAAAAAAGAGCCTTTTCAGAAGCCAAGGAACCTGGTTGTCTGCGCAGGAAAGGGCGTATAACTGGGACAAGGAATACGTAAGAATCAACTGCACCTAAGATCTCACTACTTGCTGAAATGAAGGTTACTGCTGACCTCCTTACCCACTGACTAGGATAACATAACAACGGGAATGCATGTTCTATCATCTCGAGAAGTATTCTCTTCCGGAGAAAACCACTTTTGCACAGAATGGCCAAACAGTCTAATGCGTTGACAATGACGGCCTCAGTTGCATCACCTAATGCCTGCTCAAGGTAAGGTAAGAGATATTCCTCGACGCTTCGTTGGCCCACAAAGAAGCAGACATAAACAATCTGTGCATAAAACACTGCTCTTAACAGCTCATCTCTATCATTTAGAAATGCAGGGAGGATCGGCAGTAAAAAGTCATTACTCTGTCTCTGGCCAAAGAACCAGCAAAGGTTGCCAATATCCTGTAAGAGAGCTCTCCTAATATTGGGGGTTTGTTTTGGACCCATCACAAGTTCTTGAATAACCTCAGCAATTGATTTCCTTAACTGCGCAAGCTGTGCATCACTTTTTTGACTCTGCGAGCGGCCAGGCATTTCATGAGACAGAGCCATCGACTTCTGGCCTGGACTTAATTCATTGAGAACCCCAGCCTCACTTAAGCTTATTGAGTGAATTAAAAAGCCATAAGCTGTTAGTGCCAGCTTGGATATATTGCTAGCATAACATATCCTCACGCTTTCCTCCGGGTCATCAGGAAGCATGGAAAGCATAGGAAGAATATATTCTGGAAAAATTTTAGCATCGCTGGGAGGAAAATCTCGTACCAAAGGTAGAATGTCGCACAAAGTCTCCAAGGCAGCTGAACGCACAATAGCAGCAGGATCAGAGAGCATAGCAATAACATATGGAAGCACACGCTGCAAACGATCTTCGTCATCAATATATAAGGAACAAGACTTCAGTAATAGCACCGCTCCCCTCCTTAACTGAGGCATCTTGACATTGCGTATACAAGCACAGAGTAGTGAAGCGATCAGAACCATTCCTTCACAACTCATACTATCCTGAGGTAATGGTAAGAAAGGCATTCCAAAAGTATCTGATTGATTGTCATAATCAGCCATCAGTGACTTCAAATCATTCATGGTGATCTTTTTTAAAAAGGGATGATGAGTTCTCCTAAAAATGTTCGAAATCATTTGAAGTAGCTTTCCAGGAGATTGTAAGGCAGACTGTTTGCAGTTTTCAACATTTGCAGGAATGACGACTTCTTCTGGCGTCTGCTGTAAACCAGAATAGCAATTATTTTCTTTCAAATCCATCAGTAGAGTACTAATATCACCAGGGAGTTCAATTTGACCATGAGTTGACCCCTTTATCTCATCATTAATCCGCAAGGAGTCCTTTTCTGAAGCCGAGCAATATTTAGCATCCATCTCTCGTGATGGTTGACTATCTAGGGCATCTGAAGGCAAGTTAAGACAAACAACAGTTCCCTCACATGCCCTATTACTCAGCATTTGTTTAAGTATCTCTGGGAATGTAAACTGGCATATTGCTACCTACAAAAGTAGTTAGAGTGGCTAAGCATATATAAATATACAAGTTAAAAGACCACTACTGCTTTGAAATCTAAAATGATGGTAGTTGTTTACCCTAGAATCAGGACTACTTGGGTTCAATTTGGAGTATAAATTGTGCAAGCACGGTGAAAAGTAGCATGGAAACACAACACCTGCATAGCTCTGTAGGTAGCTCTCAGCAGAACAACGTGAGTCAGGATCAAGCTGAATCATATGAAGGATCATCTTACGAATTCCTGAATCAGGGATCTGCACCGAAGTAAATTCAAAATATGTTTAACACGCTTGTACAAAAGATGATTCAAAACAGCCATAGTCGTCAAACACGAACACGCAACGAAGCACTACGACCTCTAGAGCCTCAAGCACGAGATGCGAGGCAATGCACGGGCTTCATCCAAATGAGGTCCATTGTTTAAAATAATTGAAATCCAGTCATGAGTGAACATTTAATTGGAATCAACAATTCATTCTTAAATTGAAAAAATAGAATTTTTTTAATTAAAAAAAAAAAAGAAGAAAGATAATGAAAGTTTATGAGTGCTCCTGTTTGTTTAAGCTGAGTTCCGCAAAATAAAGAAGAGAAGTTTTTGAGTATCCAGAAGGAGGGGGAGGGAGAAGCAGAGAGAGAGAGAGAGAGAGAGAATGAAAAACAAAAGCTATTAACAAGCAATCAGATGGCAGGGCTGTAGGAGAATAAAAGAGAAAAGGAGAAAAAACCAGCGAAGTTCAAGAAGAAGAAAAAGGAAGAGTACTCATCGCTCACCACATGCGAGTTCACCAGCGAGAAAATTCACCAGAGAGTCGCGGAGATTGCGAAGTATGGGTTCTTTGTTTTCCAGTGTTACAGTGGTATTCGGGCATTTTCAAATTAGGGTATTACTGAGCATTTATCCCCGTTACTCGCCTCACAGAACAAAATGTCAACAAAAATAGACCTTTCTTATTGGGCAAATATAATATTTGCAAGAGCTCAATGAGTCTGGCACCTAGGCCCAAAAAGCCCTTCCCTCTAGCAGATTGAGAGCTGCGAGGCCCAAGACTGAGCATCTTGTGCACCTCATGGCCTAGACTGCGCTTTTGACAGCAAAACAAAAACGCATAAATAGAAAGTTTGAGGATTCGTTCACACACTCGTAGCTTAAAAGGAAATAAACGGAAAAAACTAAATCATTTGTAATGAAAAAACTCAAATATGTCCATCACGGGCAAAGTGGAAAGCATATGGACACTCCCCCCACCCACAGCATAAGTGTACCTTCTCCAGGTGTTGGCTAGGATCAAATTGCCCTCTGCGATACGATAGTAGTTGAGATAGTTCGAACAGCGGTTGACCCTCAAGAAAAAGTTCCGCAATTACACACCTAAACATGAAGAAGATGCAGTGTTACAGAAAAGACTTGCCAAACCACATGGATATTGAAAGGGGGGAAAAAGGCAGAAACAGATAATTTTTGTATACAAGAGCATATAACCTGTACGAGAAAGCAAAACAAGCAATCAACTGCCTCAAAAAAGAATGTTACAAATTTGACCTCCATCAATATTATCTATTATTTTGGCACTGCTAGAAATGCTCTCCTCTAAATATGGCTACACAATTCTAACAAAAAATATGCTTGGAGATCTTTTTAAGCAATAAAAATCAACAGCTATCGAAAAGATTTTTTGTTCATGATAGAAAATTGCCATTTGTAGTATATTCAGTATATACTGAATTAATTGAGGTTGTGACTGAAGGAGTCATAGAAGTGTGATTGTACTAAAATGGGTAGACACAAAGTGGTAGGCTTGTATAAAAGCCCATCGAGCCGGATTTCCACGAGCTAAAGCCAAGCTTGACATTGTAGTTGCCGAGTCGAGCCGCCTACCTGAGCTCAAGTTGGGCGCCTGAGAAGTCAAAATTGCTCTACCTTTGAGAGCTCTCTAATACTCATGAGACGAGTTTATTTGGTTCACCACGCCATAGGCCACACCAAAAAGCAAATAAGGCCCATTTCTTAGATCCTGTCAATACCCCAAACACACATGTAGACTCACCGGACAAGTTATTTTTATAATCATTTTAATTAATTTATCAAAAGGTTGGAAGGGACATCGACCTTACCTTGACCCTTATATAGTTTTTTTTTTTTTAAATGTTGTAACCGGCTACAAATTTCTTGAGAATAATGCCTATATATAGGCTAAACCAATAATGTCTCTAGAGAGGCTTGAACCGACCTCTCCCTAGGGAGAAGTAGGATGTACTCTCCGATGCTAGAACTCCTAGCACAATAATTAATGCTTCCAAAGTTCAGTCAAAGATAAAAGCTATTGATATCGCCTCCGGCGCCGGTCAAAGATAAGATGTGCTGCTCAACAAAGAGATCTTTGATGATATCCCGGGATGAGTCCGTGTAGAAGCGCTTTCCTTGAGGGATTTGTAGTCAGCTGCCCTTGGCTAATTCAACTTGTTGTATGCTCCTAAGCTCTGTAATGACCCTCTTATTATGAGGCTCTAAGTTGACTACACGAGTGCATATCATAGTTCTAGCTTTGAACTCGGTCTTAGCCGCAACTTTCAACAAAAAAGTGGGGGTAGGAGGAGGAGTTATGAGTACCTACCCTGAATTACTAGCAAGACTTGAGCTTATCAAACTTGAATAAATACTGTACATGATAATAAATTTCAACTAGACAAAAATATACTAGTAGAAGTGTACTATTAATTTGAAGCCCATTACAAATTTGTTCATCAAAAATTAATACTGTACCATTCTACTATCTTCTTAACCACTTGGCTCTCTTCCTAATAACTCCAATTCAAATTTCTGTCCCCGCCATCCATCTGATTGTTTCTCCCCAGCATTCCATCGTCAAATTCCTCTCTTCCCGGCTACTACACCATCATTGTCTCTATTCCCCCAACGATTTGGCAAAATAAACGCTCAAACTGTTTCAACTGCTATTGGATCAGAGTCTCAATTTATTCTGTTTGGCACTGATGATGATGGCTGCTTGTCACATAAATTCTCCTCCATAATTTCAAAAGGTAGGAAGGTAAGAAGGTTTGACGATCTTCACTTGTCAAGTCAAACTAAAGCCAACTCAAGAAAAGTCAAGTTTGAGATAGCTCGCGAGCTTCACAAGTCAAGCACTCCGTAAACTCAGCTCTCGGGGGTTTACGAAACTTAACGAGCCATAGATTGCAGCTCGGCCGCTCAACTCCATAAAAGAGTCTCGAGCGGAGTCAAGCCTGGCTCGTTTGTGTCGAACAACCGAGCTAGCTCAGTTCCAAAACCCTATTATTTGCTGCTTGGCCCGTTACTTTTAATGATAACTAACTAACCCAAGCAGCAAATTTTACGTTGTGGCAAAAGTGATACGTGAAGAGGGAAATTTGAGATATTGGGAGTTGATTTATATTCATTGTCAATGTCTAGGACTCCCAACATTCCCAAAAAGGCCCCTTCGACTGCCACAAGATATTAAGTAAAACCAACTGACTACAACATAAGCAACATTATATATTTCACATCTTCCGTTACCCCTTAAAGTTGATGTGACATTGCATTAAAAGTAGCCTAAAACCAAAGAGTAAATAAGTAAAAGCAGTATCCTCAAAAAGAGAAGTTTACAAAGAGAGCTAGACCACTTGGTCTAGCGGTATCCCCTTTTCTTTCCTAATGGAGGTTAGGGGCTCAAGTCTCATCGGAGACAATATTGAGGAGAAAATATATCTTGTAAAAGATATCTCCCGGCTTTAAGCCCTACTTGCTACTCTCGTAAGTCCTACTTAATTTTGAAAAGGGTTGGGTTAAGGTCTATGTCTCGTCCAACCTCTTAAAAAAAACAAAAGAGCATGCTTTTTGGAATATCCCGAAAAGGAATAATAGACTATTTTCAGGAAAGGAGACAGTATTTTTTACAAATGTCTAACCTTGCTTAATACTTGAAAGTCGGTGAAATAGTAGATTAGGCTGCAGAACTCACTTCACTTTTATGGGATGACCAACTGAACTGAAACCCAGGTTTATAGAACTCCTCGCTCCCCAGCAAACCCCTTCCACTTCTAATATGCATTCCTACTATTTTCCCCCAAGAACTCAAGGCACCTTCAATATTCTGTTAGGTCTGCCTTTTCGTTTCTTCTATATTTATGCCTTTTAACACAAAAATTTGTTTGTCAATGCTGACAAGAGCCACTATATTAGACCCTATAACTCTTGCTGATTTTTGTAGATAAATAGAAGATAGCGCATGGAAGGCCACGAACATTCACTATGGTTTTCAAACAGTAACTTTCTAGCATTTTGTAGCTGTTACTCATTTACGATTCACGATAAGTTATGCATATTGATATTAAAGACAACTGTTCGAAAAATGTGAAAACCTTCATTCTAATATAACGACTAAACAAGAAAAGCTCACCCTACAGCAAAGACGTCCATTGATGGCCTTAAAGGTGCATCCTGAGATACTTGCATCTCACCTCCATGCTCATAAAACCTCTGAACATTCATGACAAAGTTAGAAATTGCTAAATCATCATCATTCAGAAAATTAAAGATACATTTGGTGTGCTAGACACTAATGGGAAAAACGTAGCTATTTGCAAGAATAAATGACATCAAGATTGCAAGACTCCCATCACTATGAGGTCAGGAAAGGTTCTGTATTGCAAGCTTAACTAGCTTGCATAAATTGACTGTTTCTGCGGTCCCAGCCGGTAAGGGTAGGTTACGTGATTCAATCTTATTGTCATTCAACGGATAAAAACATCTTAATAGTAACTTAACTGATTGAAGCATAGAGCACAAAGTCAGTCAAAGAAGCATGTACATAGATCTAAGCAATCTACTACTAACGAGACATTTCAGGGCAGGTCTAACACTTTCACTAGCCTGTGTCTTTTAGGTAAGAAAAATTAAAGAGACGGTGGTTAATAATTGTGCTACATGGCTAATTTCCAACAATTTTTCTAATGTCCAAGAAAATTTCCACGGGTGGTCTTAGCTCAGATGAGTAAAAAGTAAAATGATAAGAGCAAACAAACAAACCTCTGGTGCAAGATAACAGCGCCTTCTTCCTCCGGTATCAAAGAAAAATGAGAAATCGGAGGGATCATCATGCGGGATATAAGTAGGCTTGAATGATGCAAAATCAGCAAGGTATAGCCAATTCCAAGATGTGACCAGCACGTTCTCACACTTGATATCCCCTGAAAAAGTTACAAGTTTGACCACCATGCACAGAAACAATAACTCCAAACAGCCTTCTAAACAATGCTCATTTATTTACTGCGCTCACCATGACAAACTCCATTATCGTGGCTCTGTTTCACTGCATAAAGCAACTAGACTCCAGCAGGACATAAAACTCTTAGTTCAGAAGTACCAATAAAGTTTCTCAATTTCAACATAGAGAGTGTTTACCTGAAAAGCCAGCCATTTCTTCTCAACAAGGCTGAGAAAAGGTCGTGTACTCAGTCGATCATGAAGGTTATTGAAGAAGTACTGCCTCAACAAATAAGCAGCTTTATCCGTTTCAAGCCAAAACTGCAGTATATACGCCATTTAAAAAGTTAGGTACTTCTGGAAAGACCATAAGTTTTGAAATCAGTCCTTGCGTGTATATTTATTTTATCAAAAGATTCCAAAGACGGGGTCACGGGGCCAAACACATATACTCACTTAGTACTGCCCCGGCACTGTACAAGGAATTCCTCCCCAACCTTGTCAAAAAGTAAAAGAACAAACACATCCACTAACGATGTCCCAGGTACCCCAAACTAGTTTTCTACTCTCTTCTCACATTATAACACCAACTAAACCAACATTACCATAATTGTTTGATTAGGTTCTACGGTACTACATAAATGTTAATGAGAACACGCATGCGCTTTGGAAAGCCATATAGTCCAAGTACTTACGCTAAAATATACTCCACCAACATGAGTTATGAATTTTGTTCCTGACAGGGGATTAGAGACTTGCTGTCCCCAAAGACCGAAATTCTAAATGCCAGATTTCAGGTTACCTCTCCTACGTTTTCCAAACATCTGAACATAAATGATCACAAAAATTCCCTAAAATTCTGCTGGACGTCAATTAAAAATCTTTATTCTGTCCACTTCCCATAACAAGTCAACTAACTTTTCATTCCAGTTATTTCTTCTTAATTAGGTACTCAAAAGATACTTATCACTCTCTGTCCCCAAACTACTAAGAAACTAACATGCAGGTTTAAAGGTCTTCCACCTCCAATGTTCTCCTACGAATCAAAAATAATCTTTGCATATTTCTTTCACATTCTGCTAACTGGTAACATTATCCCACTGTTTTCTCCTACAGTTCCCTTTCCCACGACCAATAACCCACGTTTAAATTTTCTTCTTTCAACAAAAAAATACCAGCGCTCCTATTAGCTTATTAGAATTAGATTCACAAATTTTGAAGACTTTATTTCCATACCAACAAAAGCATACTAAACGTTTTCTAATGACTATCTAAAAAGAATTAGAATTAGATTCATAAATTTTGAAGACTTTATTTTCATACCAACAAAAGCATACTAAACGTTTTCTATTGACTATCTAAAAAGACAGAAATGCCTTGGTAGAGTGTAATAAAAACCCTTTCTCAGCTCCTTACCTATCCAGCTTTAATCTTTACTAATAAGATAAGACAGAAAGGACTTCCCCTTTGACATATTTAGGACTCAAAGGAAATCATTTTAACTAAATGTCAGAGCTAAACTATTTTTTAACTTATTACTACCATCATTCCAAAATGATTGTCTTGTTCAACAAACCTACATTTCTAACAAATATAGCACAACTCATGAAAAATACTTCCCCATCATCCCCCCAAAGAGCTAAACTATTTTTTTTAACTGTTCCAAAATAAGTCTTCCATTTTTAGTAAGGGCCTGTCATTTTGGAACAAAAAAGTACTATTAAATTCCACGTTCTTCCGCTCCATAAGTTAGGACCAAGCGCAACACAAAAACTTACGAATTTTCTCTTAGTAGCATGAAATTATTAGCGGCATTTCATGATAATAATGTGAAAAATAACGAATAGTAATAGTAAATCAACCTGGAAGGGCCAAACGTGAGGGTGGGGAATCGAGCTGAAGATCTGACGGATTTGGGAGAGGCGGCGCTCATAATCGCGGAGATCAATGGAGTCGCCGCGCTTGAAATAAACCTTAACCAGGACTAACCCTTCGTCGTGCTTGCACTGTATCGATTTTAAAAATCGTCCCCTTCCCAGCACCTCCTTCAGTACCAAATTGTACGACGACGGAAGGTCGTGCAGGTAATACTCCGACGCCGACGCCTGCGTCGTTCGCGCTATCTTGTTCCCCATCCCCGGTTTTTTTTTCCTCTCTCTCTCTAATCGCCTGATTTGAAGCTTGTTCGTGTGTGTCGCTGTGGGAGAGAGATGGAAGAAAGGTTTTAATTTGGAGTTTTGAAATTTAATTTACATGCTGCTGCTGCTGGTAGTGGGGATTTTAATTTCGGGCTTTGGTTTATGGAACGAAGGATGCAACCATGGGAGGAAAAAAACCCCAAGGATTTTGCTTGTGACGTTGGGAACATATCACGGGGCGGGGTGGGTCGCTAATTTTCACTCTTATTTTGCCACCTCGTTGATGCCTTTCCTATGTTTCCATCTATCCGGAAGGGTGGTTTCGTACCTTACCAAAACTCTATTATTATTACTATTATTATTAAACTATTCGTGCAATAAATTCGTTTTTATTTTATTAAAATTTTAATATTATCAAATAATTAGTCTATTAAAAGTTCGGTAGATACTTTAAATTAGTGGTAATTATTAAAAAGGGGAGTAAATTTAAAATTATAATTTTATAAAAATTTTAAAAAGCACTAAATATTGACTTTTTTTCAACACTACTATTAAATACTTTCTAATATTATTTTCGGAGCAAAATTATAAGAAAATAAACAAAAAAATATTATTCCTACTTCAAGTTGTTGACACAGCAAAAGAGTAAGGGAGAATTCATAAAAGTGAGCTACATTTTACCCTCTCTCCTTTGTTCTTGACCTGTCAAGTGATAGGATATCACACAATTAAAAAATTATATAATATATTTATGCAATGTAGATTAATTATCAAAATATCCTCAATTTTATATGGTCTCCAACCAAAAAAATTAATACAGTACAATATAGTAGATAATAATCAAAATCCATTTAGTTTTAATTTTCTAATTTGATATAATATTAGGTTCTGATATAGCTTTAAATTTTGTCTTCCTATAACAGGCTTAATAGTCTACGTTTTTTTTTTTTTGGTAATTTTTTTTTCGTATATCTCCTTCCATCCAATCAATTTGATTTCTCTCTATATTTTTTAATTTGAATAGTTGTTTTGTTTCTAAATTTCGTAGTTATTTATATTTTAGGTCTTGATTTATTTCCTTCATCTTAGTTTTGATTTTAGATTTATGAATTTTCTAATCATTATCATACTGCATGTTAGTGGTTTAATTTTCTAAAATCAAAAGCAAGTTTAAGAGAATATGTGTAAAGATAGTGTTTATGCATTGATCAAACATGTAAATTTGTTAAAATAATATATTGTAATTCAAAAAGTGTTTTTATTGAGTTACACACCGTGTGTAGCATGGGTTTAAGACTATTCAGTAATAGAAGATGAGAGAAGTGCTATTAAATTCAGATCACACCATAAATGCAGCACCTTTATCTTTATAACTAAACAGTGAATACTAGTGTAAGTTCACTCCCAAAAGCACGACAAGATATTTGGAAGAAAAAAAATTAAGTTTCATGTATTTTTTGAATTAGAAAAAAATAATTAAGAAATGATTTTTTTACTATAAATACTATTAAATAAATAATATAAAATTAAAGAAAAAATCCAAATTAAAAATAACAATTTATTTAGTTTAAAAAATTAAAAAAACAATGAAAAAAATACGAAAGAGAAAAAAAAAATAAGCTACTCTCACTATCAGTACAAATAATATCATGATAGAATGATCAACTCTCCTAAAATCTGAAGGTGTTAGGGAGTGACACTCTTTTATAGTTAATGCTCTAACACTCCCCCTCACGTGGAGTTATAAAATGACCAATTCTCCTAAAACCTTCACGTGTTAGGAAACGACATTTTTTTATATTTAATGCTCTAACAATCCACCACACCAATACCAATACTCGATATAACAATATTTGTTCTTTTTAATATCTTTTTTATTCTTTTCCCTTTTATCTCAACCATTTGATAAATATAAATTAGATGATTAAGATGAATTTTAGGAAGTTACTATTTATCCGGAAGGACGTACAACCCTTCCTTATATTATAAATTAAGACGAATTTGAATGCAGGGATTAAGAATTTTTCAGTGCTTCATCAACTGTGATTAGAGAGCTATAACTAAAGACTTCTAAATATATTAACAAGTTGAATGCAAATACTTCAAAAGTTTTTCACTGTCGTAGTGGGTGCTTTCTTATATATATAGTTTGATTAAATCAACCACAAATTTAATCATATATATTACTAATTTATATTTTGATGTAAAGATATAAATTTGTAATGGATGTGATTGATTTTTGCGGCCTATTCAGCATGACTCAAAAAATATATGACAGGCATTTTTTTCAAACGAGAACATGAGGTTTATTCACCAAAACCACACGGGGTGATGCCGTGAGGCGTGATGGGCGCTTTCTGATGCACACCTGGTTAATTTGGACGAAAAATATAATCGGCTACCTTGATAATTATAAATTAAATATAAATATATTGGGGTTATCTACTTATCCGCCCATAAGCGAAATGCCTAAAATCACATGATAATTTTTGCCCCAAAAATAAAAAAGGGTTAACGTGGAGGAACCCCCCTGTGGTTCACGGGCTCGAGGTTTGAGCCCCTTGTACTTTATTTGGTGAGGG
>JAOWAN010000054.1:1054402-1067477 GCA_028566635.1 Lobelia cardinalis | reverse complement strand
CAAACATTGGGGCCTGGTTTGCTGCAAAAAGGTCTGGTTTGCTGCAACTTTGCAACATCAGGGCCCAAATCACCAACTTTAGAACCTTGGGGCCCAAAATGCCAAAGTTTTCAAACATTGGGGTCTAAAATGCCGTTTTCCCATTTGTTAATCAGACCTTTTGTTCAAGACTTGAATCAAGAGTTCAATTTTTGATAAGATGAGTTGATATTTTATAATAGTTAAAATTAAAAATTTTAAAAATTAGAAATAAATTTATAAAATTTATTAAAAATTAAATATTATAATCATATTAACTGGATGATCCAAGATCAAATATAAGTATATAACTACTACTACTACAAGAAGGTAAGCTAGTTGAAATCCTGTGGATACCGAACGTAAAAGAAACCGACACACACGTGATATCATCCACCAATCGAGAGAAATCTTGGCACGCCTAGCTTCATCGAGAATCTACCAATAGGAAACAGTCGGAACACAAGTCGAGGCCGTTGAGGATTTTAAGTTCAACGCTGGAACAGCAGAAGTACCACATGCATATATACGGTAGTAGTAGGAGTGGTGATGAGTGAAGGGCCACGTGAACATGCTTCATTAATCCCCCTCGCCCACCAATAAGATTCCTTCAAAAGTTGGGCGTAGTAGTGGGAAGTAAGCAATTATGAGTTCTTATTGGACAAAAGGAGATCCTCAAATCAAGGATTAAAAGATTATCTAATTCCAGCTTAGACAGGTGTCAATCATCAGCAAATGATATTATGTCCGAAGTCCAAGAAAAAAAGGTGGAAATGTCTCTTTTTTGCTGACTCGTGATTCCACCGAGAGATTAGTTTACTTCTTTTTCTTTTAATTATGTTTTTTTTGGTTGGTAATGGCGATCAGAGATCGATTATAAACTAAGCAAGGAAATTAATTAGAGAGAAGCATATCTCACATGTACAATTAATTTTGTGTAGAGGGTACCGCAGTTTGACCTAGCTAGCTGGGGCTTGGAAGTATCTTATCTCCTCTAATCTAAACACTTGCATCCCTAGGGTTTCTCTATTTTTCTCTTTAATCTATATATATGGATATGCTTTTCATCGATCTTTTGGACCTTTGGAACTTGAAGCAACTCCTGGTGGTACGCACACTCGGTCATGATATTCTGAATTACATATTAATATTAGAGATGTCCATTGGATTCTAATATACTCTCCCTAGCTCGGTTATGGAAAGTGTATTGTCTTCTGAAATAAAATATAGCATACAAACACACATAAAGCACATAAAAGAAGAAAATAAAAAGATTTTGTAGTTCGATCGATGTGATCTACTCACTCCACGAATAAAAGTTACGAGGTTAATATGAACGTTAAAAATCGGGATAAAGGGCACCAGCAGTGCCTTGTACACAACTGTTTCAGCCGTGTGCTAATCTCAACCATTCAATGTCTTTAAATAAAATCCAACGATTGAAAATAAAACAAAACATTAAACCCTCAACAACCAACTTCTTCCCCTCTTCAACTCCGCCCACCCACGCTCTTTCCCAGCCAGATTTCTCTCCCTCTTTCCACCCAAACTTTTCTCTCGCTCTCTTCTCTTTCCAGAGCTCTCTTATTGCTCTTTTCCCATGGCCGCTCAAATACTCTATCTTCTTCCTCAAGGAGACGACGAGCTTCTCGCTCTCCACAAATCCAAAATTATCATGTTTCACAACCTCCATTTCAGAAGAGTCAATAGCAGATTCAATTAGTTCCCAAATTTTCTTTCTAGTCTTTGATTAAATTCATCACAGTTAAAATGGGATCAAAGACTCGATCCCTCTTCGATTCATAGTTTATTACGATCTGAAAATTAGGATTCATATTTCCCCCAATTCTCTTCAATAAAATTCTCTTTTCCTTTTGTATCAGAAAGTATTAATTCTTGATGGTGACCTCCGAAGAAAATGAGTCGTATCAAGGAAACAACAGCAGTTCAAGCAATCCGCATAATGATACTGAAACTGGAATTGGACCTGCGCAGATTTGCAATTCAGGAACATTGGATATTACATTGCTTGGTCTAGCTAGTTCATTGGCTAAACTTACTGATAGTAATGTTTTTTTATTTTAACTAATGGAACGAGAGAGAAATCTGGCGGGAAAGAAGGGCGTGGGTGGGCGGAGTTGAAGAGGGGAAGAAGTTAGTTGTTGAGGGTCTCATGTTTAATTTTATTTTCAATCGTTAGATTTTTTTTAAAGACATTGAATGGTTGAGATTAGCACACGGCTGAAACAGCTGTGCTCAAGGAACTGCTGGTGCCCTTTATCCTAAAAATCGATGCCCGCTACAATAGGAATATCCAACTATCTATAGGAGAAAATTTGGATATAGTCCAATTACTTATATGTTGGTTTTGCTAGAACCATGTCCTTGTATGAATTGGACAAAAACCTTAAATACGTACATGAGGGCCTAGTAGAAATTCTAAACCATCTTGGACTCCCAACCGTTTCTAATTTCATGCCACCATATTATTAACAAATTTTTTCGTTGGTTTTAAATTTCCTTCACCATCAACGGATCAATCATTCTGTCCAAAGCTCTGTTGATGGTGCTTTGATATGCATATACTTAAAGCTTTAATTATGTGCACTTTTATATATTTATCTTCGAGATAATGCGTTATTTTGGTATAAATTCATATTTTTAGTTTAATTGAGGGCTTGAAGCAAAAGTGAGCATTTATGAAATATATGGAGCTAAAAAGTATATATTTATAATGTTTATACATTTTTTAGCGAATGTCATTAAGGTATATTAGCTCTCAAAGCAACTTATGAAGAAAGTGACTAACGATAGCGAGGGTAGGGACGGAGCCATGATTCATTCGATGTGGGGGCGAAATTATACGGGGATTCGGGGACAGCGCCCGCGAAAAAAAAAGGTCCAGAAAAGCAGACTGATTGGTTGGATCCATAAAAATTAGAAGCAAAAGACAAATGTCATAATAATTTATACATAAAATGACATCGTTTTGTTTTTAATGTATTGATTTTTTTTTTTTAAATCTAGGTTACAACACGGGCGACGAAACTCGACCGAGAAGACAACTTGGGGGCGAAAGCCTACATTTTTTTCGATAAAGACAGCTAATATTTAGAAATTTTTCGTCGCGGTGTGGTCGATCGACCCCGTTCGGCCCCACCTCTATCCGCCCCTGAGCGAGGGCTAGAATGTCGAAAAAAGGCAGAACTTTAGTGAGTTGACGCCCATTCGGCTCAACGCGCTCTGTCGGACGCGTGACCTACGCGTGCCAGCAGCATCTCTCTCCACTTTTCATGCGTCCCAGCCAGGTCTCTCACACTTCTCTCATCCAACCATGGTATGTCATGTGTACTATACCCAATCCTTCGCCCACCCAGCAAGTGACACATGGCCTAATTAACAAAACAACAACATCAGCTCGGTTAACACCCGTGTAGCAAACTCCTTTGGCTTTTTGTGCAATATCAATTAAGGATTTGCACAATATTCTTTAGAGGGAAAATGATCTAGAGCGCATATGGTGCTTCTTGCACCGAGCGCATATGCAGCAATTGGTTCTCACAATTTCACAAGGCGCATGTGAAGTCTTAGGCAAAGCAAAAAATTGCGTTCATAATTTCGTTAATTTAGGATTGCAAATAAGGGTTAATATTTATCCCTTAAATCAATCTCAATAAATTAGAGATCCATTATGAACGCAAAAAAACGAAGCAAAAGGGTTCGTTTTCGACATCTTCTTCATCAACGTGATCATTTTTCAAGGATTCTTCTTCATCAACAACATCTTCTTCCCTGAAAAAGGGTTTATTTTTCGTTGATCGTTTTCTTCATCTTCATTATCTTCTCCACTGCCACTATCAAATTCAAAAAAGACGACAATAATGAGGCGACTGTAGCTCATCTTTTTCATCTTCTCCACCGTTGCTGTCAAATTCGAAAAAGATGGTGAATATATTGGAATCCATGACGTTGGTGTATTATGTACATATACACTGGATATAAATTGTATTCATTTAATTTAATGTTAAATTTATTTTCTTATAACATGTTAGTTAGTTTGAGTGTTTGACATGTTATTGTTGGATTCATTTTGTCAGTGCTTAACATTCATGTCCTTATTCGTTTTATTCATTTGAACAATTTCGATATTCGAGCATTTCAATTGATGAAGAAATATCATATGCATGCATTCCAGCATTGAAAAAATAAATTGTATTCGTTACTTCGACGTGTGATTCATTTACTATTAACATAATGTTCTGTCTGACTTGTTATTATATTATACCGATTTTTTTGAATGTTTGTAAGTATTCATTTTTTACTGCTTAATGTTCATTTTCTTAATTATTTTATTTATTTGAATCATTTCAAAATTTCAGCATTCCAATTGATGAAGAAATATCACATGTATGCATTTCAACACTGAAAAAAAAATTGTATTCATTTACTTCAACGTGTGGTTCATTTATTATTAACATAATGTATTAATGTTCGATTTGACTTATTGTTATGATACAGATTTATTGAAATATTATAAGTTCATTTTTTCAGTGCTTAATATTCATTTCCTTATATTTGTTTTATTCATTTATAGAGATTGATTATGGTGTTCTGATTGTGTATTTAGAGATATCACAAGATATTTGGTATTAGTATTCGAATCCGATTTTGAGAGATTACAGTGAGTTAATTTAGGCGTATTTTTTGAGTATTTAAATGAGGTAGATTTTTCTTTGGATTTTGGTTGGAGAGATTAAGGGAAATCCCTTAATTTTAGGGATTAATTAAAATTTGTAGAGAAATTCCTTAATTTTTGGATTTTGGTTGGAAATATTTTGGGGGTGACAAGGTCGCCGCACGTTGGTTTAGTACTTTTCTTGGGGCTAGGCCTTTCACGGAATTTTGGCCGACACTCACGATTGTGCGTGACAGTGAGAGACAGATTTGGCGCATTGATTTTCAGGTAAGGATTATAATTTTTATATGTTTCCCTATGAGTTTGTTGAATTATTTATACTTCTCTCATATATACAACATTATTAATTTAAATTGATTTAAAATTGTGCAGACTCATTATATGTGGGACACTCAAGCGGGATATACAAAAGAACAATTTTAGGAGGCCTGTGAGGTAGTGCTGAAAAAATCATTGCTTGGAAAACTTTCGATGTAGTAACTACAAGGTAATTATTATGAATTTATAATGCTAAGCCAATTTTCATTCAACAATTATGTCAGCTCTAATGATCCATTATTTATTTGTAGGGAATGTACTCAAGATGTGCTCATTGGACTCTATGTATTAACGAGGGGGAATCGTCGAGGTATTTATGTAAATAGGTATAATTTAAGCTTGTAATTACTGTAGCTCCCCAAAAGCTCATCTGACCCCAAGGTGGTACGTATCCTATAAAAGCTGTTAGAATCATTAATAGGAAGATGACTACTCCGACACACCGAACGAATTCCCTAGGACTACTATAACTCGCATGATATAGACCACGAAAAATATGAAGGTGAACCACAATGAAAAACATACTTGCCCCATTAGCATGCATATAACGGAGCAACCAGCCCCCTTCAACATCTCTCATAATGTGTTCTACGCTGTTGAAAGCTAGATCCACATGAGGTGTGTAATGCATAGCTAAAAAAACGCCAGTAACTATCTGAATGACTAAACAAATACCAGTTAACGGACCGAACCCCCACCAATAACTAAGATTGCTCGGGGCTGGATAATCTATCAAATGCTGATTCAGTGTAGAGGAAATAGGTTCTTTAAGAAAAGATGTCACTTAAGCGTGCTATATGTTTAACAGAAGTCGGAAGTCATGTTGTTGAAATCTATCGCACTCGAAAGCGTACTGTGCTCTCCAAAGAGCAATTCTTCTCAAAATCCTAACTAAAAAAATGCCGAGTTATTAAGCCTTGCTATCAATATTTTTGGAAACTCTTTCGAGGAGTTGAACAATGGTTCGTAGAAGTGTAGTTAGTTATTCAAAAGTTAATATTTTGTACATTCTATTATATGATAAAGAAATTATGCGTCCACTCAAATTTAGGTTGAAAGAGTACATATTTTGATTAAACATATTGAATAGGGTAATACATTCTATTTTTTCGTATTCATATATGAATATTTTATCCTTTTGGTCAAGTATTTTATTAATTTTTCTTTTCCTTTTGATAGTAAAATAGTAGTGAGACAATTTTTTTGCGAATTTCAGGTAAAATTTCAGCATTTGCAGGGAATGTCGAAAAATAAGCAGCAATAATCCAGCACTAACAAATGCTAAAAAAAAATTGGCATTAAAATAGATGCTGGAATAAAAAAAAAACATTTCTTAAGTGCTGGAAAAAGAAATCCAGCATCTTTTAAGTGCCTTAAAAAAATCGCGACACAGTTATTTAGGCTCATGTTAAGTGCTGAAAAATGTGTCGTAAATGATCATTTCCAGCACTTTTTTCCATATTTGCGATACTTTTTTGGTGCGTAAACAGTAATATTTGTTGTAGTGATGTTATATTTCTTTGACGCTATGCATGTTTCCATCGAAGATGATGCATAATTTCAAATGCGGTGTGATAATGTATTATCATTTTTGTTTAAATTTTTACATTTTTTTTCAAAAATCATGATTATTGTGAAATTATGTATTCGTGTGAGATAAGAATCCATAAGTATAATATTTGACTGAATATTTAAAAATTTACTTTGTCTATTATAATTTAATTTTAAAATTGAGATTGATATATTTTTTGAGTTGAGTTTTGAAGATTTGTAGTTCATTTTGCTTGCATATACACACATTCTTGTTCGAAGGGACAAGTGTATGCGTTTTTTGAGAAATATGAATTTTTGTTCTGTTTTAGTGCAAAATAATGATAAAAAGAAATCAAAAAATAAAATACAAAATGTACATTTCTCAATCACGAAAAGTAAAAATTATATCTGGGTAGAAAAACTACTACTTCCCTGTAAATTTCTTTCATTCTGAAATAGTGCCTACGACACCACTAGTGTTTATTTGCGCTTTGCACAACTCACTTTACGTTTATGGGATTCAAAAACAAAAATTCTTAGAAGAAAACAAAATATGCATTAATTAGCAATGGAAGAGTCAAACAGGATGAGTGTCCCGAATTATCTTTACTCGCTGATTTTAAAGCCTTTAGATCATTTATTTATTTTTAACATAATTTAATGGTGCAAAGTGAATTATCATGTCTTACTGACAATAGTATGGATAAATTAGATATATTATTTTTACTAATTTACAAAGTAAATTTTTATTATGATATCTTAAATTGCATTATTGTAAAATACTGTAATAGTGTGAAACATATAATTGATTTAACTGTAAAATAACAAATTTTGTAGGTAAATTTTCTACAAACTCCTTACCAGACAACACTTATCAACGAGGGGGTAACATAGAGATTTAAGTGCTTATTGTATATGCTAAGTGTAACTGTGAGTTATATTTATTTATTTTCATAATAGTCTTAGTATTTCAATTAATTAACTAATTGTATGAGAGACATTCAATAATTTAAGTGCGAGACTGTGATTGCACTTCAATATGCACATATCAATTAAGCCCTTAATTACGTATATTTTTATATAATTATTTTGAGATAATGCATTGCACTTGTTTTAGCATGAATTTACATTTTTATGTTATTTTCGGGAGATTGAAGCAAAAGTGTGCATTTTTGAAATATTTGGAGCAAAAAAGTATATATTTATAATGTTTATATAATTTGGAGCAAATGTCGTTAATATTCGTTAGCTATCAGAGGCAACTTACGAAGAAAAGGACTAACTATTGTTAGAAAACTAACGACAGGAAGGCCCAGAATTTCAAAACGAGGCAGAACTTCTGAGTGGACTCCCTGCTGCTTCCCTCACCCTCCACAACCCTTTTCCCGCTTCTATTTGCCCTAGCCGGCGTCGCCGCTGCTTTCTTCCCTCTTCTCACAACTTTCATCCACCAAGTTCGTCTTGAGCCAACCTGCATGAGAAGAAAAGGCTATTTTGAGAAACTGGTTCTTTTCCAGGCTCTGTACCTAGAAGCTCACGCAGTTGGCATCTCTGTTACTGGATTTGGTTGCTTTTTCGATATCCTGGTATGTATTTTCCCTCACAGTTTTAATTAATTATCCACACTTCATCTCTCTTGATTAGGGGAATGAAATTTTTTAGGGATCCCTAAAGAAGTCCCTAATTTTGAAATATTCCCGTTGTAATTTATGTTTGAAATTTCTGAAAATCTTTTTCTGTTTTTGATTTAAATTCTACTTTTGTTTTTCATGGATCCCATTTAACGTGGCTGCAAACTCATTGTTAAATTTGGAGTTGAATTTGCAGCCCTTGGAATAAAACCTAGATTAGAGCCCTGAAAATTTTACCGCAGTGGGATGTGTGGGATGTATTTTGACTCTGAAGCTGCAATTTTTTTTTTTTTTTTTTTTTTTTTTATTTTTTTTTTTTTTTTTAAAACCTACATTAAGGATAACCAAAAATTTTTAATGAATTTGGGGGCTATAAAGGGTGTATTGTATTTGGGGCCGTATTGTATTGGTACACATATAAATTATAATGTGCAGCATTACACTTTCCCTCTTTACAATTCGGCCGCCAGGTTCCATTCTCTCTCTACGGTGCAATCGCCTCTCTCTCCTCCACCCTCCTCCGCCCCTATCCTGCGGTAGGCTATCCCTACCCTATGTAGTTCAATTCGTATGCTTATTATCTCGTTCATTTCGTGACTTAGAAATCAAACATTGATAATTTATTTGTGTTGTTGCGAAACTACACAAATAAATTATTCATTCCACTCATGCATGTCTTCACAGTGGCAATTTAGGTTTTTAGGTTTCTCTATATGTGTGGGGTGGCCCGAAATTTGTTGGTTGGTGAAGATTTTAAATAATATTTAAGCAAATGTTTTGTTGGGACAGGATGAAGAGAAAACTGGGAGTGTTAAGCAACAATTGACACAACTATTTGAAAAAGCACTCAAAATAACCGTTCCAGACGAGCCAGTGGAGCCCTTAATCGTCGCCTGCAACCCAAAATTTGGTGATTATCAGTGGTATGTTTTCTTATTGCATGCCTTCCGCCCCGCAAAAAAAAAAAAAAAAGATTGCAAGCTTCTTTATTGTGTGTATATATATACTTATATATATTTAACTTTAAGGGTTAGTTTTTTGATGCATTATATGCCGCTAAGCTTTCTGGCCACAATATATCCTGATTTCATATGTTTTTATTTGTGTAAGGATTTGCTAATCCTGGAACTTCTTTTTCCAACAGTAATAATGCCATGAGCTTATGGACTAAAATAAAAGGCCAAGGTACCAACTATAAAGGTCCTCAGCCTGTTGGACAGGTGACCATTGCATTCTGATTTAGATTTCTCTCGTGTCTTAGAAGCTGTTGGCAGGAACGCGTTCCCCCCCCCCACCCCCCCGGCCCTCACCAACTAGGTTACAAATAGACATAATATGTGGTTCCTTATCTTCCAACTTGCAGGCTATTATGCAAAATCTCCCGACATCGGATATGGTAGAAAGGTGCTCTATAGCTGGTCCTGGCTTTGTAAATATTGTACTGTCAAAAGAGTGGATTGCAAAGGTGTTTGGTCTTTTTATATTCTGAAGCAATTTGTTACTTATTGTGTGAAGGCCTCGTTTAATATGATATTTATTGTTCGTGCTGCTGCAGAGTATTCAACAAATGCTAGTAAAGGGTATTGACACATGGTCGCCTAAGCTTCCTGTTAAAAGGGCAATTGTTGACTTTTCATCTCCTAACACAGCAAAAGAAATGCACGTTGGTCATTTACAATCTACTATCATTGGAGATACGCTGGCACGCATGCTTGACTTTTTCTAATGTTGATGTCCTTAGGAGAAACCATGTTGGTGATTGGGGCACTCAGGTAGCTGTGAATTCAATCCCTAAAACTCTTTTCTTGTCCGCAAGTTTTATGTTTGATGAGAGTTTTCTCGTTACTCTTGTATGTGAATGTTTCAGATTAGTAGTGGCTCAGATTTTATGCCATTTTGAGTTGACATGAGTTTTCTTGGGGTGCGATTACGTGCCTGTCTTTTAGTCTCCTGTTGCACCTTACGTAAAGAGTCCCATTTGAAGGTTGTATAATTGCTACAATGAGCTTATCCTAGAAAAAGAATTGTTCAAGTATGTGAAAAAATGTATTTTCTGGTTTGCCAAATATTAAATCATTGGCATGTCATTTTATTTATAAGAGAAGTGGCTTTACGTCCTGCATTGATTTGATTTTTCCATATTGGTTGTTTTCATAAATATCAGATAGTGCTATAGTAGTGTATTTATGGAATATTCCGCAAATAATTTTTTGATTCCTTTTGTCAAAAATGTGTCAGAGCGACTATAGATATTGTATTGTGTGATTGCAGTTCGGCATGTTGATTGAGTTCCTTTTTGATAAGTTTCCAGACTTGGAAAATGCTAATGATCAAGCTATTGGGAATCTAGAGGTGAGTAAGAGAACTTTGAAAATTACATAAGAGTTTATGTATCCTATTTGTATGCACACTCTTTTTCTGGACTACTTGAGTTGAGATATGAATGCATAATTTATCCTGTGTTGTTTAGCTGGTGACTGAGTGCGGATAATGATTTTTTCCTGTTCCTTTGAGCCACTCATTATTTTAACAAGAGGTGATTGGCAGTTGGATCATGTCTGATAGGAGACCTTCAATTTCCTATGTTTGCTGGTAGATCAGCCCCGGTACCAGCTTCATTTAATGGTCATGAAATGCTATATAATCTAGATACTCTCGATTTACTTGAGGTTTTTAAATAAGGTGTTGGCAGTTGACCTCTTTGATTTTGTTTGGTATTATTCTCTAGATTTGCAAGTCCTAAGCATATAACATTTTTTAAGAACCCGCAGAAGCTTTGCTGTGTAGTGGATGATTGGAGTGTATGATAAGTAAAAGAACCTGGTGCATGAAAAGTATTCTTGCAATTTTATTCAAAATAGAAGTATTGTGTTGATCAGATTTTCTACTTTTTAGGAATTTTATAAGGCCTCAAAAACGGAGATTCGATAGCGATGCTGACTTCAAGGAGAGGGCCCAACGGGCAGTGGTCAGTCTCTAGGTAAAATAGCTTAAAATTTAATTGGGCTTTTTATTTATTCAAAAGAATGCTAAAGAATGGCCCTTCAGATTATTAGTATCCATTTCAAAGGCTTAAGATTGATAGTTTTAAATTATTTGGACTTATCTTTTTCTGACATTTTTTATTATTTTCATTACATGTTATGCTACCTGAAAAATAGGGAGGGGAAGAGAAATACCGCAAGGCGTGGTCACAGATATGTGAGATAAGTCGCAGAGGATACGGAAAAGTTTATACACGACTTGGTATTAAATTGGAAGAAAAGGTAATTGAATTTTATTTCAGCAAGCCTATTACTGGTGGAGGCCGGCATGTGTGCATCTTTCTGGGAACTGCCTTTACACTTGTTTTATAGTATTACTGTTGTTGCTGATGTTATGATGATGATGAAGAAGCATCATGCTAAATAGCATAACTACCACCATCTTGAATTATTGTCTCAGTGAAAATGAAAGGTGCTTCTCTTTTGCATGTCACTTTGAGGGCTCCAATGAGATCTTCTATCTTGCTTAATTCTCCCACCGTCCCAAAACAAATGCCCTCTTTCCTTTTTAAGAAGCTAAACTACATCATATTTGACCAATTATTTAACATGTATTTACTAAGTTTTGGAGTATAAAATTTTATTTTTTAACAGAAAATGAAGTTAACTATCAATAACAACTCTTACAAATTCGGAATAACAAATCTATTTTCTTAAAAGGGTTTATTGCGTTTTAAGCCCCAATGTTTGTCGAAAATCGCAATTTAGGCCCACTGGTTCAAAATTTCGCAATTTAGGCTCTGATGTTACAATTTTGTTGCATAACAAGCCCTTTCCGTTAATTTTTGACGGATTTCGTTTGGAAAGGACTTGTTATGCAATAAAATTGTAATATCAGGGCCTAAATTGCAAACTTTTGAACCTGGGGGTCTAAATTGTAATAAAGAAAAAGATTGCACAAGTCTTGACTTTTTTTATAATTAAGGTATGATTTAATTAGGTATTTTAATTAAGTAATAATATAATTTGATAGTTTTAATTAATTTTTTTATTTTGTAATTAATGTCTTTTATTTATTTGATAATCAATGCATAAATAGGAAATGAGTGAATTATCATATTATTTTTAATTTTTAATGCCTTTAATTTATAATTTTTAATACCTTTAATAATATGATTTTTAATGCCTATTATTTATTTGATAATTAATTCCTTTAATAATATTATTTTTAATTTTAATTTTTTAATTAACTATGTATTTATATTGTATTTATATAATATATTATATATTATATAAATTTTATGGGTATCATTCTTTTTTTATACATTTAGGGGTACTTTAGTCTTTTAATTAATATAGTTTATTTTATTTATGCATATAAGTACAGTTATTACAGCATAAGGCCTCAAAGATTGAACTAATATTTTTTTTGAAAATTTTCATATATACCATAGGCTGAGTAAGAAGACAGGACAATGATATGAGTAGATGTCCTTTTAAAAGAATACCATAGCGGCGAGGTAATCTGGGAAGCTCTATAAGGCACATGGTATCGATGCATGTATGGCTTGAAAGGAGCATATTCATCCTAGCTGAAATTTATCTTACAATGAAATTTATTTTACAATTTCAGGGGCAAAGTCAATTTACATTTAGGGGTACTTTAGTCTTTTATAATGCCTTTATTAGCTTAAAATGACAGCCAACTAACTGAAATAATACAAGTAGTCTTTCCCTTACGAAAAAACTCACGATGGACTCATGCCTGAAACGCGAATTACACAAGTTTTTTTTTTCCTATGTAATCCGACTTTTTAATATGTCCCGAGTTTTTGAAAAATCCATTTTACCTCATTCCTCCTCTTTTAATTATCAAATAAATAATAGGCAATAAA
>JAOWAN010000054.1:1039321-1052240 GCA_028566635.1 Lobelia cardinalis | reverse complement strand
TCCAATTATATTATTACTTAATTAAAATACATAATTAAGTCATACTTTAATTAAAATCATAACGGGCCCTGATATTAGAATTTTGTTGCAATTTAGGCCCTCAGGTTCAAAAGTTCGCAATTTAGGCCCTGATATTACAATTTTGTTGCATAACAGGCCATTTCCGAATGGAATCTGTCAAAAATTAATGGAAAGGGCCTGTTATGCAACAAAATTGTAACATCAGAGTCTAAATTGCGAAATTTTGAACCTGGGGGCCTAAATTGCGATTTGCGACAAACATTGGGGCCTAAAACGCAATAAACCTTCTTAAAAATATGCTCAAAGTTCACTACTTTGTTGACCAGAAAAAATTCAAAATAGGACATTTATTTTGTGACGGAGGGAGTATATGATAGTCGGACTTACAGTACTATTCACTTTCGATAATATGTGATGGTTTCGTAGCTTTTATTGAACCCATCGATAGTTTGGTGACATCCTGTTATAGTTTTCTGACTGCATTATCTGGTAGTGAGTCGTGACTGGTGGGGGAACAGTACGGCATTGCTGTTTGCATTGAATGGATCTTTTAATTTTCCAGCTTTTGAGAGTATGCACTTAAAATATATCTTCTTAACTATAATACATATGTAATTGACAATTAACTAATTCTGTGGAATATTAGCAATTAGTGAATGGTATTGGGCAGAGCATGAAACAGCCTTTTTGACTGACTTTGTTTTCTTATTTAGATTATATTCTGAGCTCCTGATGCAAATTATTGCGTGGAAATGCTCACAAACATGTTTACAGTGAGTGGCAATTATAAATGCATTAATTGACTTTCATGATTCCAGAGAGAAAGCTTTTACAATCCGTACATTCCTGGGACTCTAAAATTGTTGAATGAGAAGGGATTGGTAGAAGAAAGTGAAGGAGCTCGTGTGATCTTCATTGAAGGTAAAAGGGTCCGTCCCTCTTATTGTTGTGAAGAGCGATGGAGGTTTCAATTATGCTTCAACTGAATCCACATGCTTACCAAGTGTTTAATTTGTTCGAATCACTGGTTTCTTAGAGTAACACGCTTGTGTTTGCAGTGGAACATAAATGCCGAAGGCGAACGTTAGTCAATAGTAAAATATCTTCTGAATAGTACTGTGATTAACCATTTATAGCCCCTAGCTTTACCTTGGTTTACATGGATTTATATTAAGGGCTCTATATAATCCCTGGGAAGTCACATAAATCCTTTGAGTGTCACATCGATCAATGAGCAAGGACTAAGTTACAGCTACCTAGTATTATGAAAGACTTGTCCACATAGATAAAAAGGTAAATAGCATATACTTTACAAAAAACCGGTGAAACTGATCACTGTCCGCTTGGCAGATTTCAGCAGTTACAGTTTCATGGTTTCACCTGAGTTCTTAGGACACTCCTTGTATGGCAAACCGAAAACACATTTTCAGTTTTTTGCTGCAGCATATTTTAATAGAAGGTCAAGTTCAAATTTGGTTGGGACTTCAGCCATTATACTTTCATGGCTTCACCCTAGTTTTCTTAAGGTTCTCCTTCCCTGGCAAACCTAGAGCAAACTGTCTACTCATGCATTGATATTGTTTGATATAAGGTTATAGCATAAATAGCTGTTTAAATGGCCTACAATACAGACCAAACCCAATTCAGTTTTGAATCTCTTTGGGACTACACTGGACAAGAAATCAGTTTGGCAGCGGGTTAAAACCTTGCCAACATTAGTGATGAAGCTGAGCCACTCAAGAAGGGCAAGAGCATGTAGAAGACTGTAACTGATCATCGGCTGTTCGACAGATTTCTGCATTTACACTTTCTTCGTTTCACCTGAGATTTCGTGGGTTGCCAGGTTGCCCCTTGCATGGCAAACCAAGAACACATTCTCAGTTAATAAATGTCTGTTTAAATGCCTGAAGGATGGACAAAATGACTTTGATACAAATTTGGTTGGGACATCAACAATTTTACTCTCAATTGTCTCACCCAAGTTCTCCATTTATTAATTGATATTGCTTGATGTAGGGTGATATTTTAAATGGCTGTATCAATGGCAAACACTACCATATCCAAGTCAAATTTGAATTTCTTTGAGACTACAGAATGCATCAATGCACGGCATTCAGTTTGACAGTGATTTAAAAGCTTACCAACATTAGCAATGAAGCTGACACACTCGTATATGTAGTGATATGTACCAACCATAACCTTAAACTGCTCAGATATAATTTTTTAATTTCATCTTTTCCAGAGTGAACCAGTCACTTAATTTCACAGCTTTTCTCTGCCCCTTGCTATTGGAAGTTTCTTCTAATTGAAATATGTGGAAAGTCTCTAACCAAGATTCCTTAAAATTTTCATTTGAGATCTAATTTGAATACTTAGCCCCCCTCAACCGGAGTAACTTCTGGTAGAAACCTACAATTCTTGAGGGTTAAATACCTCACATCTCGGTTTGGTAGGTTCCAAAGCCCAAAGGGAAAAGGCCACCAACTTGCCTCACAAACAATGTACTGCAAGACATTTCTAATATCAACATAGTATGATGTAAATTAAAAAACTCTTATGTTGCATATGTGTGTCTTTCGCAAGCATAATTCTGCATGGTGTGCTTCCTCTGAAACTTTCCTGAAAATTGTAGGTATAGACTTAATGAAGAGAAGGCGATAATCTATGTTACTGTTGTTGGCCAGCGTGAGCATTTTGACATGGTTTTCTCTGTAAGTGTCATTCATAGCTGTGACATGGCGCACTTTTGTGATGGAGAAAAGTGATGTTAATGAAGAAACAAAGGCATTGCTATTTGAAAGCTTACTGCCGGCCTCTTCTGATTTAGGCTGCCAGACGAGCAGGCTTGCTTCCAGCTGACGACAGCAAGTACCCCAAAGTTAGTCATGTTGGCTTTGGACTGGTTCTTGGTGAAGATGGAAAAAGATTTCGAACCTGTAGTACCGAAGTGGTTCGGTTAGTTAATTTTCTTGATGAAGCGAAGACTCGTTGTAAAGCAGCTCTAGTGGAACGAGGTATGACAATGCCATTTCTTTGTTTGTTCTTTCACTTGAAAAGATGTTTTCTGCCCTTTGTCTTTTTTCCCCCTCCAGTTCTATCCTTGAAGTGTAAGGGGAGTTTTCTTTTCACCCTTGCTGGATTAGAGTAAAATGACCACCTTCTAACTGATGCATACTTCTTGATCAGGTAAGGCTGAGGAGTGGACTGGGGAGGAGCTTGAGGAAACTGCTGAAGCAGTTGGATATGGTGCTGTTAAGTAAGTTTCTATTACCTTTTCATTGTTATTGCAGTTCATGTAGTTTTGAGACCAAGATAAGCAAGTACAGGAGAAGCATCTAAGCACAGAAATCATTCACAGTACTCCATCTATTAGTTCTGTAGAGTATCCTTACCTATCAGTTTGACCATTTGTGGGTATTCCCCTCTAACTTGTTTTCCTTTTTTGTTCATTGAACGAAATAATGTAAAGATTTGAATAGATTACAAGGAATTAAATTGTTTTGCTTAGCTCTACAAGTGAAAGTGTTTAGTGATAGGTATATGTATAGTTCTTTTGGTGGGATCTGGAACCAATGTCCTCATTGTGCATGAGCTTAGGTTGACGGATGTAATATTTGTTTTATATACAGTTAATCTGATTGATAATACTCTCTTTTAATTGGATTGACAGTTTTCTGACCTTGGTTCTTTTTCTGGTTGTACTGGTCAGGTATGCAGACCTTAAGAACAACAGACTGACAAATTACACTTTTAATTACGATCAGATGCTTAATGATAAGGTGTGGTTAATGATGCTTTTTCTTCTGTTAATACAACATTCAAGGAAAAATATGCTTTCAAAAAAATTATATTATTATATTTAGATTAGGATTATTGCTTGATGTCCTTCAAACACTCTAATATCACCTTTTTACCAAGAAAGTTGTTCTTGATCCCAATTTCTGCTCCGTTGCTTTTTTGAAATAGTCATTAGTTAGTATAATTCCTTGTTTTCATAAATAGTACCTCACCTCCACCTCTATGGATTCTTTGTTGAGCAGGGAAATACTGCTGTATATCTGCTGTATGCTCACGCTCGTATTTGTTCAATTATCCGGAAATCTGGTAAAGACATCGATGAGTTGAAGAAGGTAATATATCATTCTAATTAAAGAGCTTATCGTTGCACCTTTACAGAGTACCCGTTCTCCTTTTGCATTTAATACTCATCCTAAATTTATGTAGTAAATGTGTTTTTTATGCCCACCGATGCACACGGACATTTTAGAACCAGGGTTGACATCTGATTTACTACATAAATTTAGGATGATTTACTGCATAAATTGGCATGTCCAGCTCCATCTTAGTAGGGCATGAATCCTGTGACATTCAGGAAACAAAATTATTCTCGTAGAAACATAATGTCAGCTTAAAAGTTCTTTGAATGTGTTTGTTTGTTTGGGTCAGGGAGGAAATATTGATTTGGCTCATTCAGATGAACGTGCACTAGGACTTCACTTGCTCCAGTTTGCGGAGGTAAGACAACATATGAAATTGGGTTGCTGTTTATGTAGCTGCTTCATGTATGCTTACTAGAAAATGCCCGGGTTCGAGGGCACGGAGCCAAAAACTAAGAAATATATCATTTATAAATAAAATTAAATAATTACATCGTAATTAAAAAAATATTTCTCCTTTTCTTTTTCTATATCGATATAGAGTAATTAAATATACAAAAGAATTCAAATAAATTGTAAATAAATATATAGAGAAAAAGTACATGTGAGTGAGGGATAGTAGTGGGGGAGGGGGAAGAGAAGTAAGGGAGTGCGGAATTTACTGTTCCTAAAAACAGTAAATCCTTTGCTCCATTTACTATAGATTCTAAGATAATTTATGATGATTTATTTGATGCGAGTTTGCTTGCCCCTTTTTCTTTCCAGGTGGTTGAAGAAGCTTGCCAAAATCTCCTGCCAAATGTGTTATGTGAATACTTATATAACTTATCTGAGAACTTCACGAAATTTTACTCCAACTGTCAGGTACTGATATCTCTCTCTCTCTCTCTCTCTCTCTCTCTCTCTCTCTCTCTCTCTCTCTCTCTCTCTCTGTGTCTTTGTGTGTGTATTCAACTTCTTTGTTAATGCTGATGTATTTACCATTGTGAAAGATGAGAGACAATGTGCTATATTTTGGGAATTGTAATTAGTCTATATAACATACACGAGCAGTTTGAAGTATATTGGGGATGAATTCTTAAACGTGTTTTTTGTGGATTTGGTACTCCAAAGAGGCTATTGATTTAATCATCATGAATCAACGGATCAGTTATGTACGCATGGGCTCACTTATGGCTCTCTCTCATGGAAACATAATGAGAACAAAATGGATTCGTTCTTGAAAAAGAGTCATCTGAGTAAGACTCAAATCTTCATGCTTCATATTTTGCCTAGGAGTTTTGGACATGGACATGTAAGGCTTTACCGTCAATGTAGAAACATTCTTTTGCACAAGAACCTTCTACACTCGAGCGACGAGGAGACAGCTGTGTACATTATCTGGAGGATAAAATATAAATGAATGCTAAAAGCTAGGCTAGGAGCTTTCATGCAGAGTTGTCTAAACGTATATTGACTTCCGATGAACAATGAATTCTAAATGAATTTGATTCTTTACTCTACCTTTTATGAAGGAAAATCTTACTTGCGTAAAACTGTCACATCTCTTATGAACATAAATCCTAATAATTTTTGCATAAATGCTAGGACGTCACCAGTTTTATGTGACCAGTCGCATGTGCTTCGGGGTGTTGCAGTAGAGCTACAGGCGTCACATCTCCACGTGGGCGTCATTAATATTCAGCAAGTGTGTTTGATGCATTTGCCTTGTGGTGCATCGAATAGGCTAGAGGCGCCATGCCATCGTCCAAGTATTGTAATAAATGAGCTAAGGGCGGAGTACAAAATTTATGACTAGGGTTCGACTAGCAACTTGGAACATAGGAACCATGACTGGTATAGGGATGAAATTAGTCGATACTATGATTAGAACAAAGGTTACTACTATGTCAACTCCAATTCTCATTCTATCTTCTCGAGTATAATATAATCTAAATCTTATATTTTTCTAGTTCTTTAACTTTCTCTCTTACGAAGGATCTAAAAGAAGATGCCATAATAATAACTATGAAAGGAGATAGAATCATACTTTGAAATTTTGTATTAGGAGAAAAAAATTAATGTAGTTAATGTCTATGTTTCCCGGACCCTCCAAATTTGGCCATATACACGTCGTGTCGTGGGGATCCCGCGTCGGATTCGACAGATGGAAGGGTGGATACAAATAGGATAGTCGAGGGAGAGATATAGAGAGGACCGAAGGGGGCGTTATTGTGGACATTGGGAAAGAGACGGGACTTGGAAGGTACGTAGCCTATTGAAGTTGAAACTAGGGCATTCGTTTAGAAAGAAATAAAATACATATTACCCCCGATGTTCTTCTATTTTGACACTTATGTGCTTATGATTTGGGGTATTACGCTTCATTCTTATTATCCTAAAATTTTAAAATATCGTACCCGATCCTCCGATCCGTACCCACATCCAATCCTTCTCGGTGGGTCAGGTAAATAGGTTAGTGCCTATGTGCTGCAAGTGGGACTAGACCAACTTATCAAAGATCAATTTTTTGAGGACTTGAATAAATTAGTTTTAGGGATATGTGAAAGAGAAAAACTCTATATTGGGGGAGATTTTAATGATCATGTGGGAGAAAAACGTGTAGGGTACGAGGGAGTAAGGAGGATACATTTTTGATGATAGAAATAATGGAAGAGTAGCATTATAGATTTTGCGGTTGCCTATGACTTATTAATAGCGAACACTTGTTTTGAGAAGAGGGAAGAACATTTAGTAACTTTTAATAGTGGATTAAATAAGAGTTAAATAGACTATTTTTTAAGTGGAAAAATTGATAGGTTAACTTGTAAAAACTCTAAGGTGATTTCGGGAGAGTCTAATTTCACAACATATAATTATGGTGCTTGATATCACCTTTAAGATTAAAATACAACGTACAAAAGATACTAAAAACCCAATAACTAAGTGGTGGGATATAAAAGACAAGAAATCAAGTTTATTTAGAGAGAAATGACACAAGATGCGACATGAAATATAATTGGTGAGACTAAGGAGATGTCAAATAAAATGTGCGTTACATTAAAAAAGGTGTCAAAAGAGGTATCATGAGAGTTTAAAGGTTAGAGATATATAGATAAAGAAATGTGGTCAAAAAGTAGTCCGACTAAAACGAGAAGCTTATAAAAACTTGACAAAACTCAAAAAACTTAAATGATTTAAGGCGATAACGCTGTTAATAAAGAAGTAAAGAAATTCGTGAGAGAGGCTAAGGTAAAGCATTAAATGCTTTTTATAATAAATTATAAGTAAAAGAGGGGGGAAAGACTATATACAAACCTGCCAAATCATAGGATAGGAAATCCTGAAATTTCAATGAGATAAAATGCATTTAGGATGAAGACTCGCACATTTTAATGAAAGGATGAAGAAATAAAAATAGATGAAGAATATACTTGGAGAAACTACTAAATGAACAACACGCGGGTATTGTAGTGAACAACGATAGTACACCAATAGGAAAAGTAGATGTATTATTTTCTTTCGTATAATTAATGATTATGAGCCGAAGTTTGGCTTAAGAAAGATGAAAATCCGGAAAGCTTTAGGACAAGATGAATTTCTATTGAGGTACGGAAATTCCTTGGTTACGTAGGAGTGTCGTGGCTAATTAAGTTATTTAATAAAATTATGATGACAAAGAAAATGTCAGATGAGCGGAGAAAGAGCATTATTATAGTACCAATATTTAAACATAAAGGTGACGTTCAAAGTTGTATGAATTATAGCGGTATCAAACTAATGAGTCATACAATGAAGCTTTAGGGAAGGTAGACTAAGGAATGAGACAATGGTATTAGAGAATCAATTTGGTTTTATGTCAGGTAGATCAAAAACGGGGAGTATTCAACTATTAAGGAGATTGATTGAACGTTGTGGAGAAGGAAAAAGGATCTACACATGATATTTATTGTGGCATACATGAGTCTCTAGGGAGGTAATTTGGTCGATCATAGAAGAAAAATGAATTAAAATGAGATATATTGAGGTTATTAAAGATATGTACGATTGAGCATCGACAATAGTTAAAACTACGGAGATAGACATGCGAGTTTTTCATCGCCGTAGGACTACACCAAAGATCGATCCCTATCTTTTTGTCTTAATATGGATGTATTACTAGATATTTATAAAATAATACACCTAGGTGCATGCTATTTGCTCTTAAGATTGTCCTTATCGATGAAACAATGAATGAGGGGGATAAAAGTTAGAAAAATGAAGAGAAGCTTTAAAAGTCAAAGGGTGTAAAATAAATAGAGCAAAACATAGTATATGACTTATAACTTTAGTTGTAAGATGAGTATTATTGAAGTGAGTTAAGTCGGATGGAGAAAAAATATCTCAAAAGGAAATATTTCGGTATTTAGGATCAATTATTAATCAAGATGGAGAGATCAAAGAGGATGGCAATGATAGAATAAAATGGGGTTCGATGAAATGGAATAGTGCATTTGATGATGTGATTGACATGTACCGGTAAAACTAAAGGTAAAATTTTATAGGACCATTGTGGAGCCTGCATTATTGTACAGAACCAAGTGGCGGGCTACTAAGAAGACATATTCTAACAAGATACTAATAAGAAAAATTCTAATAAGATAAGTGTAGCAAAAATGCAAAATGCTTAGCAGGATGTGTGGTAAAACTAGAAAAGATAGGATTCGTAATGAGCAAATATGAAAAACTTTAAAAGTAGCTCTTATAGTAGAGAAAATGAGAGAACCGCCGAAGATGGTTTGGTTATAGACAACCGAAACTTTTTTAGTACCCGTGTGAGGTGTGATGATATTAGTATTAATCAATTGTGGGTTGGGGGTATGTCAAAGTTAAAATGCACATCGGTAATACAGAAAGACACTAAACTAAAGATTGATTTATATTGTAACTTGACGGATTTGCCGGTGAGAATCCCTCTATGCGTTCCTATCGTTTTCCTCTGGTTCGGGTGAGAGTAAAGATCTTCAGCGATCGATCCGGTAGACCAATTTAAAAGATAAAGAAGTATTCTTAATTTCTTTGTGCTCATTGGCTCATTCCAAGTTCGATATACGAGCTTTACTCGTTACAGAATATCTTCTGCTAAGAGATAGATATTGGATCTATGGGGCAATTATTTAGAAGTAAATTTTATACGAACGCCCTTCCTATCTGAATTAGATCACGTGAAATGTCGAAAAAAAATTCACGTAGCCAATCCCAAGTGATTGAGATTAAGACTTTGTTGTTGTTGTCGTCGTCGTCATCCATGAGTGCATATATAAAGCAGTTCCAGTTAACTTCAATTAACATTGATGAATAAATTGTGCAGGTCGTTGGGTCTGCTGATGAGATTAGTCGACTTCTGTTGTGTGAGGCGACCGCAATTGTGATGAGGAAATGCTTTTATTTACTTGGGATTACCCCTGTTTACAAACTTTGATTTTTGATCATATACAGGACAATGGTTGTAGCATTTTTGCACTTCCGAATAGGAACTACACCTGGATACCCACTGTTTTCTTCTTACAGGACAGTGGTTGTAGCTTTTTGTACTTCTAAATATGAACTACACCTAGATACCCGGGGATTTCTTTTTGATACACCTGGATACACAGGGATTTCATATAGTGAAAGCATACACCCAAGAAATATGTTTTTTTTTCCTTATTCTTTTTTCCAATTAGCTGTGTGTTCTTTGTCAGTACTTCTAATAAAGCCATTTTTTTGAGCTTGACTTGCGTTGCAGACAGTAAAGAGTCCCGCTTTTATCATGCACATAGACGATGGGAAGGTTTTTGGTGGATTTTTGTAATGATTAAAGTGAGAGTAAGACTGAAAATTGTGGGAGACAAATTCAAAATCAAAGTCAAAACCACTCAACTAATTGGATCTTAGCTTGCTAAGGCTATAATAGTAGTTGCTTATTCCATTCAAGAAGAGACGATGAAAATGTTTGGCTTGACATGGCATGCCAGACTAATGTGGGTGGAAACGTATTCTTTCGGTATTTTTGTGCATTGTAATAATTTTAGTAGTTACTGGATTACTGAGCAATCTCTTTGCACTCCTGTTGTGGCGGTTCTACATTGTAGCGCTGACGTGTGGCTTCTGCAGGAAGCTGTTTCTTTTGGGGTGGTTAATGGACCTTTGCTGGTGTCGTATTTAGTGCTATTCTTGTGGGTAGACTTCTTGTATAGTCTTCTATAAATGTAGTACCTCTAACTGTAAGCACGTCTTGCAATTCTCAGACTGTCTTTTGAAGCCGGAGCAATTTTTTCTAAAAGTGTTATGGCCAAAGTTTCATCATTCTTGATGTTGGCCAATTTGCCTTAGTCGTGGGTGGCCGAGTGGCTATAGGATGCGGATGGTTGGTTTGGATGTAAATCTTGCCATTCAAATGAAGCTTTGGTTAGAATAGGAATTATATTTTATGAGCTAGATTCTTCAAGACCAGTCATTTTGTTTGGACATATAACGGTCTATATAGCTCTGACAAATTACACAAGCTCAATCAGCAATTTTGTATTACTCAAAGGATGCTGCGGTAGCTATTTGCTCCTATGGAGTTCACTGTGTGTGTGTGAGAGAGAGAGAGAGAGAGAGAGAGAGAGAGAGAGAGAGAGAGAGAGAGAGAGAGAGAGAGAGAGAGAGAGAGAACAGCAGTTCATGAAATAGTCCGACTACTTTAGTTTAGAACAACATTATGTTTAATATGCCCCCCCTTAATTTTAGGAAATAGTCAAACTATAAATTTCAATGAAATCCTCTTGTATCAAATTCAAAATTCAAGCATACTTCTATTAAATGTATATTTTGACCATTTTTTATAGAATATTTTTGGGATTCGCCACTGATTGATGGTAGTATTTACACCTCTAGAAGGGTAGTTTAATTTCCCTTTCATAAAATTAAAGAATTAAACAACGAGGATACAGTTTAGTGGTAAGACGCCTTTTCAGTTTCCAACAGTTCATGTGTTCGAGTCACATTGAGGGAGTGTAAGTAGGGAATCGCAAAAATTTCCAATATGAAGAAAAAAAAAAAAGAAAAAAGGAAAATTAAAGAACTAATACGAAGAAGCTTTTGAATATTCAGCGGGATCCAGTTACTCGAATATAGTATCAAGTTTGAAGATCCTAAAATGAAGCTATATAACTCTTCCTGTACAAATGCCGGACCAGGGAAACGGAAAAAGTAAGGCACAAAAGAAGTGCTCTTAATTACTAATGTATATTACATGGAAAGGTTTATTTCACTGTTGATGAACAGTGAAATTCCCTTTTCATTCTCAAAAGTACACTAACACTGATCCACTTGCTGAAATGTGAAAAAGCATAAAAAAAATATATATATAGGACAGAGGAGGCGGGTGTACGGCTGGCGATGGGACTTCCCTCGGTCCATTTGAATCTTGAAATGGGAATGACGTCTACAATTTGGCATGGGTGATTGAGTTTGAGCATTTGAATTATAATACGATAATGATTAATACACCGACACATCCACCGCAAAAATAATCGACGTACAAGTCCGCAATGCACGTCGGTTGTTTTTGCGGTGGATGTATTGGTGTACGTAGCATGATTCATTATAATAATAAAGAGAGTTTTCACTACTAAAGAAGGCAAAGAAAGTAGTTTAAAAAAAAAAGACAAAGAAAGTGAGTTACATAATTCACGGGCAGTAATTATAAATAGGGAGAATATTTTTTTAAAATTTTTTTCATGGGCATAATTCATGATTTACGTTTATCATTGCTACTTTTATTTATTTTTTATTTATTGTTATTCTTATTTTATCAATTTTTTTTTTTCTCAAAATCGTATCCTAAGATACGGGTATTTACTAGTTAATTTACAAAAGGAGGTTGACTATGGGAACATCTTATAATACTTGAATTTGATGTAATTATGGCTCTCTGCTGCATGCCAAAGTCAACGCAGTTCTATCTACTACTAACTAATTAGAAATAAAAAATAAAAAAAAAATAAAAATGAAAAAGAGGCTGTTCTATCTGATATCAATGAAAATTCGTACATTCAGCAGCTTAATTATGCGGTCATTTTTGTTTTTCTATTATAGATATCCTGGTGCCTATCGAATTCAAGATTAAGACAGTTGAACATCTCGGTGTTCTTTGCATTTAATTTGTGCCGCCCATCCTCAAGCTTTGATCGAATCAAAGTGCCTCTTTCGATAATTTACATCGCCCACCCTTGTGGTTTGATCAAATTTCGTTACCCCCCTCAAATTTGATCATTATACAGAGCCTACTATTTTATAAAGTTTATTAATTAATTAATTAATTTCAATTTTTTTATATAAATATAATATAAACAAAAAATACTTTAAAGATATTTAGTTAATTAAATTTATCAAAATTTAATATAGTTGATCACAATTATTTTAAATATTAATATATAATTAAACAAAAAATTAAAGAATAAAGAAATATAATTTTTATAATATTAAAGTTGAATACACACATATATATGTATAATTAAATATGTATCATGTTTATTAATTCAATCCCTTTTATAAAAATAATTTATATTTTAAAAATATTAAATTATTTTAAATTTATTATTTTTAAGTATAAGTGTATTTTTATATACATGTACATGTACATGTGCATATTAATATATATATATACATATTTTTAAATTTAATCATAAAAGAATATTTTTTTCATTTCTCGTTCGATTTCATGATGTTCGTATTTTAAAATCAACAAATTCATT
>JAOWAN010000054.1:957180-968335 GCA_028566635.1 Lobelia cardinalis | reverse complement strand
ATAGAGAGAGAGAGAGAGAGAGAGAGAGAGAGAGAGAGAGAGAGAGAGAGAGAGAGAGAGAGAGATTACCATCTCCATGAGATGCCATGGTGAGAGGTGAGGAAAGAAGTTTCTGTGCAATGGAAGCAATATCCTTTGTTGAAACTTCATCCACAGCCTTCAAGAAATGCTCCACAGATTTCCTTTACAAAAATAAAAAAGTAAAAAGGTCACCAACAAATTCATACAAGGATCAGGCCCCATAAAGTTGACTGAACGAAAGATGACCACTATGGCTCTACCTCTCTCCATATGTCAAAACTTGTCTACCTATATCTTCTGATGCAACCGCCTGCACAGTTCGCCTCAATGATAAGCATGTTCAAACAGTAGCACTAACTAAACTAAACAGAAACCATCTGACGCAAACAAGTTGCATACTCTGGACTCCAGGTTCATTAGAATGGCACTCCTTGTCGCCTGTTTGGCACGATCTAGCTGTTTCTGGTCAACTGAAAAACAGGAGAAAGATGACAACTAGCTCCAATAATAATAAACCAGCTAGAAACAATGTGGACGATTTATAAAATTACTTAAATGCCTATTTGTAAGAGAAGAATGCTGGCATGCAGAAAATTTGCGCATAAATGGAGAAAAAATACAAGCAGTTGAAGGACAGATAGCACACCTTCACCGGGGGTAGCAACAGCAATAAGTTCGTTTGTTGCTATATCAATGGCGTTTGATACAAAATCTGAGCTCTGAATCCACAGAAAGTGGGTGCATCATAGTTTAGAAGGCGCCTCAGGCAATAACGACAATAAAACTAGCAAGAATAATTTGATGATAATAACAATACTAGTAATAATAATGACGATAAAGATAATAGTTCTAGTAATAGTGTATAATACAAGAAATGAAAGACATGTACGCATGTGTGATAGAGCAATGAATGAGAGGGAGATAAGTGCAGGAACTTATACAGCAAGGAAAAGTCTTCGTTGACTGTAGTATGAATATCTACTTAAAGCACACACCTCGGTCTAATTTTCACCTTAAAGGTCTGAACTAATGGATGGGCTGCAAGCTCTTGTAAGAAAAAACTTCTGACACAAGCTTTTCAACTGGAGTCCCCTCACTGTGATGTTTGGTTCAAGCTTCTTACTTAGTAAGACCCGGAACCCACATTCTTCTGTAACAAGTCGTACACCAAGCTTTGACCTATAACTCATTAACTCTAGCCTGGCTCAGAATAATAAGCTTTTAGGTAGCCCTTTCATGGTATTTATCATACATCAATGCATCGTGGTTTGGGGGCAAGTCAATCACTCAATCCACAACGACTCAAGCCCCAACAAGGAGGTATTTATAAAACCTAACAGCAATATACCTTGAACAACGAGCGAGGCTGCCAGCATTCAGATGATCACCAATGGCGTGCTAGTAATCAATGCTAAACCCAATCACTTGAACTGAAGTCAAATACCTTCAGCAGGCCCCGACTAGTTCAACTGCTCAAAACCTTGATTAAGTCACAAGCAAAGAATCTAATTGTAGTTTCAAAACAAGTCACCAAGAGGTACATTTCGGATTTTGGAAAAGGTGATGTAGTAAAACCTTGCCCCCTTCCGATCAGCTACAATAGCTACATGAATCCTTTTACATCATTCCATCCCCTCAAATGCTATCCTTCTGAATTGCATGCATTAGTTTCTGTTATTCCTACTGGGTGTTGATATTATACGATCACAATGTACTAACAACGGCACTTGATGGTCTAAGTTCTCTGTTCTCTCTAGCAGATTGATGATTTTTAGAGGTTGATGAATCTTAAAAATTTAATGGTCAACACAGGCAAACGATGCTCGATGCATGCAACCCTCTTATCATCTTAGTGACTAGTAAAGGAAGGAAAATATCTCTAACTGTAAGACTTCCCTCTGAAACCATATACTTCAATGTTCTTCATTTCATGTTTTATGTCATTATCTGGGCATGATAGGAGAGTTTTCACTAATCCTCACAACTAAGACGTGGAATAATTTGGTCTTCAACTACACATACTCGTTAGCCTTTTATAAATAAATTAGGTAGCAAAACTCCTCTTCTTCTATAATTAAACTGCTGTTGTAAAATGATTTTTCTTCTTCTAAATTCTATCAGTAATAAAATTTTGTAGAATGACTTTTCTTCGTCTATTAGTCATCACGATTCACGATGCCAAAGGTACTTCTGTATATTAGACCAACTTATCATTATATAGTACTTCATACAAGTTCTTAGACATAATACTATAGCTAATGGGGTAGAAAGTGGGAACGAAAAGGAAAAGCTACATCCTTGTACTACAAGTTAGTTTCCTTCACGAAATCTCCCTATTCCTCCATCTCCGGGGAAAAAAATAGATCTCAATTTGAAATTTAAATCTCCACATTAGTTATCATCTCAGGTGAATGATTTCATCTTGGTATCAATTTCAGTCCCAAATACATGGTTTCGTAATTTAAATTTTTGTCTTTTGTCGCGATTTACATAGTTGTCGACTTTGCTTTTACTTGTGAACTCAATTTTGACTCTATTTAATATTTTATGGGTTTTGTTTACTTGATGGTGATTTTGAATTTGAGTTTTAGTTTGTTTTGTCTTTTGTTTTGATTATAATTTAAATTTACCTGCTAAAGATGTGTTGCTTTCATTCATTTTGACTTTTAATTTTGGTTCCAGTTTGATTTTTATTATATTTTTTATTTATGTTATGCGTTGATTCTGATCCTGCTTGTTGACTTGCTTTTGCTTTTGCTTTTTTAATTGCTTAGATATTGATCTTGCATTTGATTGTGATTTGGATTAAATTTAGTTTTTAGTATTTTATTTTTTATTTCTTTTTCGATTTAAATTTTGACGGTTTGATTGAACTTTTTTTAAGAAAAACGATAGCTTTCACGTTTACTATTTGGCATCTGGTTTTAACTTTTGCTTTCTATTTTGCAGATGACAGTTTGTGATTCTTCGTAAATTATTAGCATTTCTTTTGGTTGTGACCTAGATCAAATAAAGCGGGAGCCAGAGCGAGAACGAAAGCATGAAAGCCGTTAAATTTGAAAAATACTTCAGACAAGTACGCGAAAGCATTAAACTTGAAAAATACTTCAGAGTGGAAGCATCTCCGCAGTGTCAATAAATATAAATATAAATATCCACAATATATATATATATATATATATATATATAATATTTGTTATTAAAAATAGGAGAAGTTCAACAAACTTTAATTGTATGAATTTTCTTAAAGTAATGAAAATCAAAAGAAGCAACTCATATAAAACTAAAGCTAATGAAAAAAACAAGAAATGCTCCTGCAAAAGAAACTTCTCTTCTGATAAAAAATACTCCAAAGTTCAGTCAAAGGAGAGAACCTCAATAAAAGAACACCCACTCACACAGAGAAAAAGGGGGGGTCTGCATTTTGTATAGAGAGAAGTATTGCATCTCCCAGAAGGAGCCATGACGAAGTTTCCGGCATCGGGATGTGAAGTACGCCTTTGACGAATACCACGGAGATGATGGAGGCTTGAGGAGAAAGACGCTCAGACATACCATTCAGTGAGTGGAGAATGCAGCCTCGGTGTTTTCTTCATCCGAGTGCACAGACTGGTTTTATCCGAGAGTGCGCATTTACTTTTCCAAGAACGCGAATGGAAGACGTCTACGCTCCCAAAGCATGAAAGTGGGTTTGGAGCGGCCCCCTGCACCCACGCTTTATGTGATCTAGGTTCTGATTTCGGCATAGGTTTTGATTAAGTTTTTTTCGTTCTTCGTTTAACTCATGATTTACCTCTTCATTTTTGGTTTTGTTTTACACTTCTCAATTGACAGATGATGTCAATTTCAATCCGTGTTTTTTTTTTCTTTTGATTATAATGGTGGTTTAAACTTTCTCTTTCTCTTTGAATTTTAATTTTATCTTGGTTTATTTTTAAATATTAATTTCAAGTGTTTCTAAACAAAGCGTGCGTTTGCGAATGAAGTTTTTGCCACTTAGTTTGAAAAACGGTCAAAAACAATGTTCACTTAGTAAGTTTCAAAAACACCATTTTCTCTTACTTACCTACTCCTTTTACACACCCCTATATTCACCTTTATATCCTATCAAATAAACATCACATCAAATCACAACTACCACTCTCTTTCTCTCTCCATCACTATTATGTAATTATTTAAATTTTAAAGGGCAAATAAGTAATTTAAGTTTTCACTAAAAACAAAAACAAAATCATGCCAAAAATCAATCATCCAAACACACCCTAATTCTTTTTTCTAGTTTTTAATTGGTTGTGGTCATGATTGTTGATACTTGATATAAATATTAGTTTACCGTTTCAAGTTTTGTTTTTGTTATATTTTCTTCAATATGAATATAAATGCAAGTAAAATCATCTTACACTCGCAATTTCATTCATACAACTTTATAATCTGTAGAGTAGAAAGCAAGAATGCAAGAAAACAAGAAGGAGAACGGATATAAATTTAAACCACCTTCAGCTTTATTAGTATGTAAACAGAAAGGAGGAGAACAAAAATCAAAATCAATATGAATCTAAACCCTTCACCTCTATTAGTGATATAAATTAAACACTGAAAAGTTACATTTGATTACTAGATCAATATAGATTATTAAGCGCATTATCCAACAATTTCAGCTTTTACAGTGTTCAGTGGCCTGACATAGTACAAAAGCTTAGTACGTTGGATAAACTCCTTTCATGTGGATTTATTCCCTTCCGATTTGTATATCAGGCGTCTGTTTTCTTAGTGTTCCCACAGCACATCATAAGGGTCCCGTGGCGCAGTTCAATAGATGTTGCATGTAATTTCTCACAAGATTTAAGATTCTGCATTTAATTCACAATGAACTAGCTCCACATTTCTGATGCAACCATAATAAAAAGAGGAACAAACTTATGATGCATAAATATATACATATATACATATGCTTAGACCATGATTACGAGTAGAGACTAATGATGCTTGCTTTTGTATGCGCAGATCTTGTAAACAAATACAATCACTGCCCGCTTTTCGAATAGCATCAATGACCTGGCAGAAACATCCCCAAACAACTAGGGAGAAGGAACGGAAAAGAGCCTATTATCCATGTCTGTAAACAATAGCATTTACATATGCGGTGTAATTCATACAAAAAAACAGAGGGGAGAGCAGCATAGAATGAATAAACCCATAAATCTCATTGAAATTCATAAGCAGTTACTACAGTCTCATGTTTAGATATAATGAGGCATCTGGAAAGATTTCTTACAGTGGTTCCCATTATTCCAAATAAGCCACTATTGTTGTAAATTGAGCTTATTGCCGAGAAAGATTCCATTTGGGGGTACTTGTTCAAGACACGAAGATCTGGCAGCACAAACAAAATGGATTAAAAAAATATTTTATGTAAGGTTAAAAAGAATGGAGTCTGAAAAGCAAATTTCAAAAGATCGTTATCACTGAAACAGAAAAGTTAAATGCATTAGACTATTAGACTCCCTCTAGTTAGCCTCAATTTCGTCCTCAGCTTCAAATTGAAAATTTTAACCTTTCCCTCAATGACATTTGGACATAAATAAGTCATGAGCTCATAACTGCCTTTTCGAAAGGAGAAACATGACATCTTCATTACAATCGCTGTACAAAGCCTAAATCTTTTGGATTTATAGGTCATGTTCATTATAATCATAGAAAAAGCATAAAACTAGTATTTTCCTGTTTATTTTTCTTTCTTACTACTTCTAAGTGGATAGTTTTAACTGCTTTTCATCTTCTTCACACCTTCACCAACCTAATAATCTCATCACCATCCATTCTAACAGCAACCATTTGCCAATTTAAATGTTTTCAACTGCAACCACCCAAAGCTACACAACCAACCATAAGTCTGCCGACCTGCTTTGTTAGAACAGAGCTAATTATCACCTCAACTCAACACAAATTAACAAAAAACCATTAGGTATATTCATCAGATTCCGATTCCGTGATCACCTTCCAACTTTGCAGAGCAACTGAAATGTTCTCATGTGAATATTCATTATGTATCCAATATATGTGAGTCGTTTGTGCCTGAATCCTTATCATAAGCGTTTTACTGAGAATAGTAATTTTCTTGATACCATTATCCTGTTACAGCAGAAAGCCCTTGAAATGAAATTAAATGTGTTTCCTTGACTGAACTTCACGTCACGGCTCCATTGGACCCTGAATCTAAATTTGCTTTGTTACTAGCTATTGCTGGGGAAATGAAATGAGTTAGTTTGTATACTTTTCTTCTGATCACCTGCTTTAGAAACAATGCTCTTTAAGGTTTAGAATTTTGATTTCCTGAGTGGGATAGCGGTTTAAGAGCTAGCGCCTTGCTCCAAAACTATAGCTACCAGCCTACCAAACTCGTCCATTAATGATGCCTAGTTAGGGGTGGAATTGGAACGGAAAATTCCGATTTCCGCCGATTCCGATCCGAAAGTTTCCAATTTTGGAATCAAATTTCGTTAATCCGATTTCCGAATTTCCGATTTCCGATTTCCGAATTTTTTTTGGATTGGAATTGGAATTAGTTTTTAAAATTTTGGAAATTCCGAAATCCGATACAAAATATTTCCAATGTCATATTTTTGGAATTCCGATCCGATTTCCGATTCTTGGAATATAAAAAGTAGATTATATAAAGAGAGAGAATCGAACTCATGACCTCATACATACACTCAAAGCAAGATACAACCACTAGAACAATAATTCATATTTTAAGTAATCCATACATATTATTAATAGACTAAAGAAAATATAAGCATCATTTATTGATTTTAAAGCAAAAAAATATTAGTAGAATTAACGAAATCATATGATTAATAACAAAATTAGGGATAGTCAATTTTTATTTCAAAAAACACGTTTCAACAAAAATAGTGTAATATATTAATACTTTGAATAATTTTTATTGGTGAATGGTCACTAAATATGCATAAATTTTAGTGATTTGAAGACTATTTTTTATTATTTTTCTACTCTGTATCTTTACTTTTAATGTAATTTCAAATGGTACAAGTATGTCAAACTCAATACTTAAAGTTTACTAAATATATATTTGAAATTGATACAAAATATACTTTAGTAAGTATTACATTCTCTGTTTTAAAAATATATATATTTTTAATCCATATAGTAATTATTGAAAAAAATTGTTAACTCCTTCATATATAACGATATGTTACATATATATTAAAAATGGGTTTCATAAATTATTTGAAAAGACATTTTGGGGACGATGAATCTTTTGATTTAGTTTATATAATTTTTGTAGTTATGTGATTTATCGGTTTTACCGAGTAATTTCCGTTATTCCCAGTTTACCCCTGACAAATTGGTGAGCGATATCGTGCAACTTCAATTTGAATTAGGATTTGTTTTGTTATTTTTATGATTGGAGTCATTGTTCTTAGAATTCAAAATTTTGAATTTGTTGGACGATATTGAATCCTTATAAAATATATCGTCGCTCCTCCAAAACAAATATCGACTATTCATTTTTTTGCGTTATAACTATTAAATACTCTCTCTGTCGCAGAATAAATGATCTTAAAGGAAAAAAAATATCACAATAGTTGACCTTTTGAAATTTTAAGGCTTTTTAAACCATATTTTCCTAATTTACCCTTCTATTTTTTCAACTATTCATGACGATTAATTACATTTACCTCTTTTACTATTAATAAATATACATTATTTAATAAGGATGAATTTGTCAATATATATTATACCTTAATAAGTGTGCAGAAGTTTAAAAGGTCATCTAAGTAGTATATTATATTAATCAAAAGTTAAAGATAAAAAGAAATTTTTAAGTATATCCTTTATAGTTTTAAGGTTTAGGGTTTAATCTTTATGATTTAAGGCTACAGATTTAGGAGAATACTATATTATATTTTTATAGTAATGTTTTATACTATATACTATAGCTTTTTTAATTATAAATATATAGTGTTATTTTATATTATATAATATATTTGTATATACTATATAACTCAAAATTTTATAGTTTTACTTGATACTATATACTAATTTTTAATGTATTTACATAATATAGTATATATTAATTACATATAATATGACTCAATAATTAAGGTGAAAAAGAAAACTTTTAATATATTAGTTACGTCATATTGATAGGTAAAAAGAAAATTTTTAAATAGTATTCATAAAGTATTTATAGTTTTATTTTATAACTATAAAAATTAAAAGCAAAGAAAAAAATATTACAATTTGTTGACCTTTGAGTTTGACAATTAAGTCAAACCGTCAAAGACTTAAAATTCAAACTTGTAAATGGAATCAGAATTGGAATTGGAAACCCAAAAGAAAAGTTTATTTATGATAAACCTAAAAAGCTAAAGTCTAAACCGGTAAACCCTCACAAGCACCGTCTCCCTCCTCCATAACTGCCAGCGACTTCTACATCAAGCAGGATCAGCACCAATTCATTTATGCAATAATCTCTGCGGTTTTTATTCATCGGTATTGCTTTTACTCATTTTTGTCAATAATTTTTGCAGTTTTATGTGTAGAGACCTACAAAACAAAAAATCGAAAAGTAACTTTTGATTGAAACTCTAAGAAACCGATGTGAAGAGACCCATGCGTATAGAAAAAAAAATTATGACCTTTCCATTTGGTTATTTTGACAATGATAATGTAACCGAGAGTAATACATAACAAAGCACATACACGCGAGATTGAATAACAAAACAAAGTATACCTAATGTCCATTCATTTATGTTATCTTTTTTATTAGCATATTTTCAGGTTTCCTGGTTTAAAATCATAATGTCATCGTCTCAATCAAGAAGTGCAACGACAAATAAGAAGCAAAAGTTGGTAAATGCAATTTTTGCCATATAAAATTTTTTGCTCCCGCTTTGAGTGGAACCAATAAATTGTGGAATCATACCGGTTTTTGTAAGGAATTGCCCGACGACTTGAAAGATAAGTCACAAGCATCCTTGAGCTTTACCGGGGGTTTCCTTTCTAATTGGAAATTTGACCAAGCCAAGTCTCGTAAATATCTAGCTAGGATGATTATTCTAGATGAGCTTCCATTTGCTATTGTTGAAAAGGAAGGTTTTCTAGCATTTATGAATGAGGAGCAACCAAAGTTTCATGTAGTAAAAAGACCTACCAGAAACTACAGATTGTTATACCATTTTTCAAGAAGAAAGAGACAAATTAAAACTCCACCCGTATATGCATCACTACCGATTTGTAGACCTCTATCCAAAATCTTGGATATATTGTGCTTACTGCTCATTATGTTGACAAAGATTGGGTCCTTAGAAAGAAGATCCTCAACTTTCGTGTTCTACCTCATCCACACAAAGGTGAGGTGATCGCAAAGGTGGTGGAGAATTGTTTATTGGAGTGGGGTTTTAAAAAGGTTATGACTATTACCCTTAATAACGCAGAAGTAACGACACTTGTGTTGAAGATTTGAAGAAGAGATTAAATAAAAGAAACATTGCTGCTTGGGGGTATTTTTTTCATGTGTGTTGCTTTGCACATATCATGAATCTTGCTGTGAGAAAGGTATTGATGAAATTAAGTCATCTATTAAGCGTCTTCGGAGAAGTATGAAATATGTGAAGAGTAGCGCATCTCGTTTGCAAATATTTGAAAAATGTGTTGAAGAAGAAAAAATGGAGTCGAAAAAGAATGTGCGTTTGGATATCAAAACTAGATGGAACTCAACCTATCTTATGATAAATGCGACCTTGCCTTTGGAAAAAGCATTTGATAGGTTTGAGGACCACGACCCTAATAACAAAAAAGAATTGGAGAATGTGGGCACTTTGGAGAGTTATGATTGGGGTAAATTAAAAAGTTTGCTCATATTTTTAGAAGAATTTTACAACCTCACAAATCGTATTTCGACTTCTCATCATGTCTCTTCCCATACATATTTTGATGAGGTGACATTGGTTAAAACCCTTATTACTCGAGAATTGGGTAGCGATGATTATAGTCGTGTTTCCATGGCAGCAAGAATGAATGAAAATTTTGAAAAATATTGTGAGGTTGAAAATTTGAACAAAAATTTTCTTGTGGTTGTTATGGACCCTCGGAATAAGGTGGAATACCTAGAGCCTTGGTATTATTCATTGTTAGAATGTGATCCCTTACTCACCATGGAGAGTAGAAAGATGAAGGTTGAAAATTTTGTGAAGAAAGTGAAGAGCTTCATCTCACGCATTTTTGAATGTTACAAGGCAGTGTATGCCTAATGTTGAAAACTCTAATGATGGTTCGATAAATAATGATTCAAGCAAATCAACTAATGTGAGTAAAAGAGACGAGATTAGAGCAAAATTAAAAACGAAGACTAATTTAGAGGCGAAGAATGATTTGGAAAAGTATTTAGGTGATGGGGTAGAGGAGGATTGTGATAACTTTAATGTATTGGAATGGTGGCAAGGAAAATTTGCAACTTATCGTGTCATTGCAATGATGGCACGAGATATTTTTGCTATTCCTATCACATCGGTTGCTTCGGAGTGTGCTTTTAGTTCAATGGGTCGAATACTTATCCATTTCATAGTTCACTGATACCTAAACTAGTAGAGATTTTTAGTGTGTGCCCAAGATTGGTTGAGAAGCGGTTTATCAAGTGTTGAAGAAGAAGAAAAGGAACAAACTTTTTTTGATATTAGAAAAAGTATACTCTAATTATTCATTTAATTTTTTATTATGATCACTATTATTTTAAATGAAAAATCATAATTCTTTTTTTGCTCATTGTAGGCATTGAAGAGCTCTAAAGGTTAACTGTTTGAGCGGCCAAAATGAAGAAAATATTAATGTAAGATGATAATCTTTATATATATATATATATATATATATATGCATATGCTGAATTTTTTTAATGCAGTTTCATAATCTGTTTTTTTTTTTAACTGAGCCCATGCATGTTCTTAGTGGCGGAGCCAGGATTGATACGAGGAGGGGGCTAAATATTACGGGGGTTCGGGGGCCCCCGAAAAAAATTTTCGGATCGACCTATGAAACGGACGAATTCGAGCCATAAAAAATTTGAATAAATGCATTTTCAGAATAACAGAATTATTAATAATAAAAGAAA
>JAOWAN010000054.1:935281-948546 GCA_028566635.1 Lobelia cardinalis | reverse complement strand
TAAATCTTAAGTTATATTTAATTTTTTTTGCAAAATTACAAGATTTTTTCTAAACCGATAAATCGAACCAAACCAAATCGCGATTTATCGGTTCGGTTCGATTTAGGTTTGAAATTCTTCAAACCGATAGGGTGCGGTACGGCTTGCTGTTTATACCCATACTGAAGCAAATCGAACCGTTGCACCTCTAATTATTGGCCAAATACACGCTTCTCTTTGCACAGTTACAAAAAGTAGTATTCGTAAAGATTTTTTTTAATCATTATATTGAATGTTTTTTGTATTTCTTAAAATTAGAATTATTTCTTAACTATATATAGGAAAATGTTTAAATACAAATCATAAATATCGTACAAACGTGCGAACTGTTGAATCTTAGTACTTTTTTGTTGTATCTTCGTTAATTTTGTTGTATCTTAATTTTTTTTTTGTATCTTAGTAAGATTCCGTTGTATGTTATTACGTTTTTGTTGTATTTTCGCGTCTTAATTAGTTTGTTGTATATTTATAAATATGTTGTATCTTAGTATATTTTTGTTGTATCTTAGTTGATTTTCTTAAAAAATTTGTTGTATTGGATCTTTATTTTATAAAATACTGAAATTTAACTAATATACAACAAAAATATAGTAAGATGGAATTGATTCGTACGATTTGTACGAAAAATGATTTATAGTGAAATAAGCCCAAATAAAAAGTGAAACTATCTGCCACTCCGTATATGGAGCACCTATGCGCTCCTAGCAAGGAGCGCCTATTCATTTTATTACGTTATTTGTTCATTTTTAAAAATTAAATGTTCATTTTTATCGTTGTTACTAAAAATCAACAATAATAATAAGAATATAAAAATGAACATTTAGTTATACAAAATGCACAAATAACATAATAAAATGAATAAGAGCACCTAATTTCTAACTATCTGCTGAATGGAGGTGGGATTTGATGGAAGCAAAATGAGTTGGGCGAAGGCGGCGAGCTAATTTCCACAGAAACTGAAATAAAGGAACTTGGAATATTCTGTGGCTCCAAGAACATTCCGTGGACTCATTGACCGTATTGCCCCACGCAACCATTGACTTGACTATAACATTCAGAGCGCAAAATTGAGAGCAATTTTTTAATTGTTGATGGTTTTTACTCCTAAATTAAGCACATTGTAATTTCCCGTTATAAATTATAATCAGTTTTCCTCACATACATTTGTATTACTATAATTTTTCTGGCAGGATTCAAAATACATATTGCACAATGCTCATTTTGTAGGATGTAAATAGAGTTCGTGAAATCACCGAGAAAACATTTCCCATAATTCAATAATTTTTTTTTGACTTTCGGGTGGAAAACTGAATCAAGGCTTTTTTTTTTTTTTTCTTTCTCCTCTGCTCAATCACTGTTTGTGACTCAATCTTCTATCATTCATCAATTAAATATTCGCACCTTTTTCTTAGCACTGAATAAATTTTTTTTACTTGTATAACTTAGATATCTCGTATTTATTGAAAAATCAAAAAAATCGAAGGACGTACTAATGATGTTGATGATCTCGACGATTTTTCTTCCTCCAATTTGCCTTCTAATTAAAACGCATTCCATCAGCATTACGCGATAACATATTTTACGAAGCACCTACAAAGAGATTACAATTGATTATGAGCAAAATATTGTACCAATTTTTATTTGAAAAATAAGTATTTGTTTGCATCGAAATCATACTTAATTTATCGTTGCCAATGATCATTGACGTCTACAACTAATTATATGCTCGTATCACTTTCATAATCGTTCGCTAACTTTTTAAATTAATTATGTACTACTAATATTCATAATTACGAATAAAAACTTTTGGCACCCATTTTAAACCGAAGAATATGTGCACTAGTAATTAAATTAAACTTTATTACCATTTCGCTTGAAATTTCATTGATCACACTCGTTTGATTTAACTAGTCCTCCTAAACTCTCCGGAACCGAAATAAAAATAATTAAAAAAGTCCTAAATTGTTTGAGAATAATTCTACATCCACAAAGAAATGTGTACAAAAAATATACAAAATCCTAATTGACTTCACTTAATTTGACTAAAAGTTTTGTGAACCCTGTCGCTAAAAAAAATTGCACCAGTAAAAATATAACAAGTAAGCTTTTGTATACTTCTCTTTGTATCTTTTTTGTGAATATAGCATCGCTCATTGTGGGGTACCTACATTAACCGGTTAAAATAGTAATAAAACCGCTCATGAAGGGCAATATTGACATAGAACACAATAATTTATTGGTGGTCTGCAAATTTTCTTTATGAATGATTCAAGATTTTTTATTTTTCTCCTCCAAGTTTCCGGTGAAAACTATAGACCGTACAAACTTTCCCCAAATCATAAATTCCTTCCAAAAACCACACAGCAACCCAACGAAAAAACAACGAGATTAGAAACATCCTCCCTCTCTCTCTCTCTCCCGCCGACTGTTTCTTTCCTTCCAACTACCTTCTATTTATACAGATATCCATATATACGTATATAATTCAAATTCAAATCCAAATCAAACCGAATCACGTTTGATCGCGAAGAAAACTTGGGAAAGGCTCAACGTCTTTAATTTCTCTCCCTTCTGGTCTTCTCCCTCTCTCTCTCTCCCTTGCTCAATACTTTTTTCCATTTATATATCTACTTTTCCGCACGTACCTATACATATATACGCGATACCTGTATCTATTTCATTGTTCAACTTAAAAGTAACTGAAGCTTCTGGTTTCATGGGGTCGACGCTGTACAGTAATACCGCTTCTACTACAGTATCCGCGTTCAAGTTCAGTAGTAGCGCTGATCGGACGAATTCGAGGAACGGTGCGGTTAGTTTCAGTTGCCCGCGGAGTAGTCGTGTGAATATGGGAGCGTTGGCCAATTCTCAGCTCAAACCTTTTTCCGGCGTCGACGACGACTTTGGTTACGTCCTCGACGATGTGCCTCATTTAACCGATTACATTCCCGATCTTCCTGTATGCTCCCTCTCTATTTCATTCTGTCCTATTCGTCTACTTTTAGCTAATGGAAATGTAATTCTTACTGATTTTTCATTTTCATCGCCGATTATATGCTCTCTGTTTTCTTCTTTTTGTCAAGCTTGTTGACTTCACTTTTCCAATACAGTACAACATGATTGAGTTTATGTTTTTTTTTTCCTTTTCTTTTTTGATGATTTTCTTTTTAAATTTATTTTATTTTATTTTTGTTTTAAATTTAATTTTGAATGAAAACGGAGGTTTGTATACACACACACACACACACACACACTCATGTCGGTATGTATGAATACAGTACTTCAACTTCACCCGTCCCAAAAGCATAATTCACTTGATTCTAAAAATGTCTAATTAGTGTATTCTACTGATTCTTCGGAGCTTGTTAATTTATTGATTTTTGAAAATAAATATATGTTTGCTGCAGAATTATAGCAATCCATTGCAAGACAATCCTGCTTACGCTTACGTTAGGTAAGTTGTTTTAGAAATGAACTCAAGCATTTAGTCCTTGTTTAGGGGGGATTTGAGTTGCTGTTTAAAGTAATTCGTGGAAACTCTTGTTTGCCTGCAGGCAGTACTTTATTAATGTTGATGAGACGATTGCGCAAAAGGTCAGCCTCATTCTGTTTATCTTCCCTTTTTGCATTTAAAAATTTTTTAAAATTATTTTTTGCATTTCATGTACTACTACTACTTAGTTTTCTAACCTTGTAGACCTTATTTTTCGTGTAATTAAAGATCTTATTTGTAATTAATTTCACTCTAGATATAGCTCTTCACTAGATGTATGCAAATTTGCCATGAGGGGGTCTGCCTTGGCATAAGCTACAATTTCAAGTGAGTTTGGAGAGGTCGTACCAAAAGGTTAATCTTAAATGGCTAAAATATCATGATAAAGCAGTTGGTGCCTCCATTTCCAAGGCCAGGCGGGTTCCCTCCAATTGACTCCTACATTGAGAAAGGTTGGTTGTTAATGAGTCATCATCATCCTTGCAATCTTTGTCCAGAGTTTCTCGAGTTTGAGGTAGTAGGGAATGTGGGATACTGTAGAATTGATGCATGACCAATATTTGCGATTGTTAATACTCATAAAATTGTCTTTTGATTTTGTTCCTTTTACAGGTTGTTGTTCACGACGGAAGTCCAAGAGGGACACATTTTCGACGTGCTGGACCCCGTCAGAGGGTCAGTTCTTGTACAACTAAAATCTGAATTTGAACCAAGACCGTCACAGAATCTAACATCCCATAAGCCCTTTCTTGATTTTCTTTCAGGTCTACTTTAAATCAGATGATGTTTATGCGTGTATAGTGACATGCGGGGGATTATGCCCTGGTCTCAACACAGTTATTAGAGAAATTGTCTGTAGCTTGCATGATATTTATGGTGTAAAGAGAGTCGAGGGGATTGAAGTAAGTTGGTTATTCATGGTCCTGATGTATATTAGTTGAATACTTCAAGTATAGTTAGACTTGACATACGGTACTGGTGGATCTGTAGGGAGGATACAAAGGTTTCTATTCGCGGAATACAATTCCTTTAACACCAAAGGGAGTTAACGATATCCATAAACGTGGTGGGACCGTGATAGGGACGTCACGAGGTGGCCATGATACTAAAAAGATAGTCGACAGTATTCAAGACCGAGGAATCAATCAGGTCTGTTACCAAATGATACTTCTGAATCAAGGTTTTAGAGTTCATGCTTATTCTAACAAATGAGGAAACCTCTATGGTGTACCAATAAGCCTATGGAATTTTGTGCATTAGGTCTATATAATTGGAGGTGATGGAACACAAAAAGGGGCATCCGTTATATATGAGGTATATTTCATACAAGTGTAAAGCAGAATCTGCAAACACATATCGTTACTGTTACTTTTTCTAGAAAAGATCATAATATGTAACTGTGACTTAACACTACAACATCTTCATCCTCTATCATGCAGGAAGTTAGGAGGCGTGGTCTTAAAGTGGCTGTTGCAGGAATCCCCAAGACCATTGATAATGACATTCTGGTACTTGTCTCATTGTTCAGGACATTAAAACTATTGCTGATTTTCATGTTTTCCTTATATTGGGATTTCATTTACTTCTTAAAAATCTTCCCCTTGTGTGACAGGTTATAGACAAGTCGTTTGGCTTTGATACTGCTGTCGAGGAAGCTCAACGTGCAATTAATGCAGCACATGTGGAAGCTGAAAGTCAAGAGAATGGTATTGGCCTTGTGAAGTTGATGGGTCGCAATAGTGGTAAGTTTCAAAATGGTATACTTTATAAAATAAGTTCTCCATTTTTGCTTAGAAAATTATGCCGAGATCTCAATTTACTTTGGACTTCATGCAGGGTTTATTGCAATGTATGCCACCCTTGCCAGCAGAGATGTTGACTGTTGCTTGATCCCAGAATCACCCTTTTACCTTGAAGGACCTGGAGGACTTTTTGAATTTATAGAGAAACGACTCAAAGAAAATGGACACATGGTTATTGTCGTAGCAGAAGGTGCAGGGGAGGAGCAGCTCACTGAGAGCTTACGATCTACTGACCTGCAAGATGCTTCTGGAAACAAGCTTTTACAGGATGTTGGCATTTGGATTTCGCGGAGAATCAAGGTGCTAAGTAAATTCGTCTTCCTGAAATAGAAAATAGATTTTGAAGCTTTTTTAATGTGGAAGCATCTGTTAAATATGGTATGTTTAATATAAATTGGTGAATCTGATCGTGCAGGATCATTTCTCAAAACAAAAGAAGATACCAATAAATCTGAAATATATAGGTTGGGATGCATATATCTTTGCTCTTTTGAGTTGAACAACTTTGAAGAATGGCTTGTTTTACCAGCTTTTACACTTTTGCAGATCCTACATACATGATCCGAGCTGTTCGAAGTAATGCATCAGATAATGTCTACTGCACTCTTCTTGCCCAAAGTGCCGTTCATGGAGCTATGGCTGGGTATACGGGCTTTACTGTTGGGCCTGTCAATGGCAGAGAAGCATACATACCATTTCCTGTAAGTTGATCATTACAAAGGACAACTCCTCCAATTTTGCTGAATATCTTCTGTTGCATTGAGCATTTTCCATGAATAACAGTTCGAGTGCTTACTAACAAATGGATGCTTTAAAAATGATGGTGCTGCAGAGAATTACCGAGAAACAAAAAAAGGTTGTAATTACAGATAGGATGTGGGCTAGACTACTTTCTTCGACCAATCAGCCAAGCTTTCTGAGTCCAAAAGATGTCATCGAAACCAACAAGGAAGAAGAACCACCAACGCAGCTGCTATACAACAAGGCTCCAGATGATAAGTTGGTCAAGAACGAAATCAAACGTTCCCAAGTTCCGTCACTCATTCAAGCGATCCATCAATCTAATGCTTAGTATATGGACTATAGCATGTGGATTTACCAATTGCCTTTTTTTACTTTTGGGCTTTCCACAGAATCTCTGAATTTCAAATTCACAAAGCAGTGCAAGCAATCTAATGTAGCGATATATATGCTGCAATAAACTCCATGCCACAAGGCTTTGTAATCGGATCTCTGTACTTGTAGAATGTAGATAGATGTATGAGTTGTAAAGGTACGATGACAATATTGGTAATAAAATGCTTATGTATATGAATACGCAAAAAATCACCTTCCATTTTACTTGTTGAATGGTTGACTGGTTGACCTTATAGGAAAGCTTGGCATAATCAAACCAAAAATCTTTTCTCTAATGTCCATTATTCTGTTGTGTTCACTCTCGGAAGACTAGAAACAGGCAGCAAGTAATGAACCAGGATTTTGAAACCTCACCAAAAGCGCATATAAAACCATCAAAGTATTATGACTAGGAGTAGTATCAAGTTTTGGTAAAAATATCAATATAAAAATTAATAGCATGCATTCAGTATTGTACATTATAATTAATGTACAATATTTTAAAGCATTCTGTTGATTTTCAAATAAAAATTACACAACCTTTAGCATTTGGGATTCGGAGGTTCACATCATTTTCTTAATAATTTATTCAATTTAAATACATAATCTAATGGCTTATGGCTCAAAATGTTTGTTCTAAAATATTATTTCAAATTAAAGTGATTAGTTATTTTGTATCAGAGGGAGTAACGAGTTGAGATTTTCTGTCCCATTTGATGTCTCAGGCCAATCACTTTTGAAAACTCACATATATGCTCAAATTTAGTATTTAAAATTTTAGGGTCATCTTTTAAACGGTTGAGATGAAATTTAAAAAAAATAGGACATAAATTGAGACACTAAATGAGACAGAAGATTCGGACTCTGGGAGTAACACTTTGATCTATTAGTTTTCAAAAAAAAAAAAAAAAACACTTTGATCTATTAAAGAATTAGGAATTAGAGAAAATAAGTGAAGAATGGGTGAAGCCCAAAATATTGGACGGCAATGAATCTACTCTGTTGGGCGGGTGTGGGCTTTGGTGCACAACCAAACGGCCCATTTAGACCAAAAGCGTATAAAACGAGGGTTGATCCGATCCCGTCAAGAAAGTACCGACGAAGTATTAAACAGCGGTGAGAAGATTGCCGGGGAAATCTCAAAACCCTGAACTGAGGAATCTCAATTTCGTTCTTCTCTCTCGCCAGAAATCAGAAAACCAGAAACAGTGGTGAACAAGCAAGGGCAGACACATCTCACCCAGTATGGGGATCAGATTTATACTGATGGTGAACAAGCAAGGGCAGACACGTCTCGCCCAGTACTACGAATACCTAACCATCGACGAACGCCGTGCTCTTGAGGGCGAAATTGTTCGCAAGTGCCTCGCCCGCAACGAACAACAGGTACCCTCTACTTCTCCCTCCCTCTCTCTGTATTCAAATTGGATTGAATTTGATTAGTGTGTTGGAAATCACAAATTGGATCTCATGTTGATTCAAATTCTAGGTTGAATTTTCTTGAATTCTGATACCAATGTATGGATGGATTTTGATTTCATAGATTTCCCATCTAAGTGTACAACAGTAGTATTCATTAGCTAGTTAATTTTCAGCAAAGTTTAAGGATATGCTTACCAACACTTCATACCAAAATTTATATATAACCAAGATTGTCAAAAAGTATTTGACTGGTCACTTTTACTGAGATATCTAGTTGATGATATTTTCTGCATGCACTTGACAACAGTGTTCATTTGTGGAGCATCGAACCTACAAAATTGTCTACAGACGATATGCATCATTGTTCTTCTTGGTTGGAGTCGACAATGAAGAAGTAAGTTTCTCAGTCCTATCTACTCTACTTGTTCCTGGTATGATGACTCTCATTTATGTACTAAGTTCTCTTCTTGCTTAATCATCTTGAGTCCTAACAGTAATATTAGTTATCAGTTATCAGTAGTAATTTACTAAGAAACACCTATAGGTCCTATACTGATACTTCAACACTGGCAAGTCGGATGCCACAGCACAATATTTTTCCAAAACATTTTGCACAACACACTATACACAAATATATACATATATATGTGTGTGCATATATATCTCAATAATTACATTCATGGGAAACATGTTGGACAAGTAAGTGAACAACTGCCACAGTAACACTTGACAAGAACAAGCAGCACAAGCTCACTAACAAATTATATGAGTACTATTTTTTATTTATCAACAAGCATAAGACTTACATTTTTAGTAAAAACTCTTGACCCGGAAAAGATTTAACATTTGAGCCCCTTGAATGTCTGAGTGTCTCTTGCGTGTGTGCCAACAAGTTGGATTTTGCAAGGCGGTTTTACAGATAACTTTGAGGCGTTTGGCTGTGAGCCTGATTCTCTTGGTTTGTCTTTTTGAGGTTTCCTGTCTTTCTGAATTCACACAGTGTTGCAGGTGGGATTGGGTTATAAGGTGGTTAGTTTGCTTGCATTTTCCACCAATTTCCCTAGTAAATGCATGTCATTGAGCTTTTTGAAAACCTTCTGCTCTTGTAGTCGTGCATTTAGTGTCAATACCGTATTTAGCCATCCTTATAGGGAGCTCTTTTTACTCGAAAACTGTAAATATAAACATTTTTGTGTGACCTTGGTCTATTTTACCTGAAAATTTGGGGAGACGCGTAGTATACTAATTTTGTTTGGGTGACCTTAAGTATTCACTTTTTTCTGGAGGAATCTCTTTAGGCATATTAGATCCCCTGCTGTGTTTGATGAGAATAGAGAGGTCTCATGTTAATGCCTTTTTCTTTCTTTCCCTGTTTGATTTTGCACTGACGATCTGCCATTTGCATCTATTCTTACCTGATGTTCGCAGAACGAGCTTGCAATTTTGGAGTTCATACATTTATTAGTTGAAACCATGGACCGCCATTTTGGCAATGTGGTAAATCTCAAGTCACATTTGAACTTTTTCTTGTTTAACACCCCCCCCCCCCCAAAAGGAAAACCCTACCTAGCAAGAGCCTGCCACAATGGTCAAGTTTCTCATTCTGTATTTGCTTGAATCTGCAGTGCGAGTTGGATATTATGTTCCATCTGGAGAAAGCTCACTTCATGCTGGAGGAAATGGTCATGAATGGGTGTATTGTTGAAACAAGCAAGTCCAACATACTGGCGCCAATACAACTCATGGACAAAGCATCCTAGTGAGTTTCATCCAATGCTATAAAGTGTTCCCCAGCTTGTACCTATCAACTTTCTAAGATTTACTAAGTTCAAGCCAGTGAATCACTGCTATTTGTTGTACTGAAATAAGTATTCTTTAGGGCAGGGCTTCAATCACATGAGCTGAACATCCAGAACAAACATCCTCGAGACAGTTTTAACTTTTTTGAATGTTCAACAAATGACTATAGATGCTCTGATTGTATTGAACAATGTTGATCCGTGGGGTTTGTACATTCACTATTGCCTGTTGTTGTATATGCACGAGTTTTGAGATTATTTGCCAAAATTTCTTGCTCAATTAACTTTCAGAAACACAGCTTGATATAATGCGAGTGTTTCTATATTTATACAAATAATATCAGCAACGATGGATATAATATGTGATATAACCTTAAGATTGAGCACGGAAGACACCCTTTTGGATGATCGGCCATAGGAGTAATATGATAAAACCATACAAGGTGAATATTAATCACATTTTCTTTACTCCTTTTGTCGGACCGGAAGGAGTGTCAAAGTTTCTTAATGAATAGATTTTGAAGCTTATTTTGGAACGATGGGAATACTTTTTAGAGGACATGCGTCCCATGTTCACTATTCCGGTAACTAAAGTGGTAGTAGACCTGTTGATATATACAGAAGAATGTTTTGTCATTATCCCGGTAAGTAAAGTGGTAGACCATTGATATATACAGAAGAATGCTTCGTTTTTAGAATACGGAGACCTTCTTCAACTTGGCGCATATCACATACTTGCAGGCCTTCCATCTTTCCTTGGGTCACTTACGGCAGTCAATGTCCCTTGAAAATTTTGGTCTATGGGCATTTTCCCATTCTTTCGACCCATCTTTAGCACACTGTGAAGTCTTTGAACAACAAATTGACATACTGCTCCTCCGGCTTGAGCCTCTAATTGATGGCCCTTCTCCTCCAAAAAGTGCTTTTTAGTATTTGAAAGCTCGATATGGTAACCATTGAGGACAGTCCAGTTCTCGTACAGGACCACATTTGGTATCAGCTGCAAAGAGTCAAGAGTAAGTGATCAATCAGCATGCAGTTTCTTCACCTTAACAAGAAACTGAATTCGGAAGCTCGCAACACATCACAAATCAAACTCATTACCTTGTGGTAGAATCTCGGAGCCTCAACAGCAGCTAAGGGTTCCATTCCTAAGATGAAATGATTGATGAAAACTTGTACCACCGCTGGAATTATGAACAATCCACCACTACCGCCAATTACTCCTGCTAACTGATCATCCTGGCAACAGCGAATACAGATATTATCCATCTGACTATTTTTGAGTACCACCTTCAACTGATGAGATACATCGTTGCAGAATGCACGACAGTTTCTTTTGTACAGTACCAATATTGGTGTACCTTGACGATGATGATTGGAGTCATTGAAGATAATGGCCTCTTGTTTGGTTTGATAAAATTAGTGGGAGCGGGAGGGAGTTTGTCGGGATTTAATTCAGTGGGTGTTGAGAAGTCATCCATCTCATTGTTCAGTACGATGCCAGTTGATGGAGAGAGAACCCCTCCTCCGAAACCCCAGTTGACTGTGGTTGTCATTGATACAGCATTCCTTTCTGCATCTACAATGCAAAAATGGCTAGTTCCATGGTCTCTAAGCTGACTCCATCTGCTAACATGAAACCTAAAACCTCAGAAAATATTGCATGGTCTGGCGACATTTCATTTTGTGAACTAAGTATAAGTTTAACCTGGGCAAATAATATTCGGGAGGGAAGGTGGTGTTATCGAAAATCCTTTCTCGGACCTTCTTTGCAAAAGTAGGGGAAAGCATGTCAGATACGGTCTGACTTATATTTACAAAGTCAGGGTCACCCAAGTTCATCCTCTGAGAAAACATGTGTTTCACTGCTTCTATTAATCGATGTAAACTCAAATCTCCTTTTGCAGCATCTGAACTCTCGTAGCTGTCTAAGATGTTCAGGACCTGTTACAAGAGCATGAATTCAAATCGTTGTTGCATCTCAGTCAACAGAAAGCAGGAATGAGGGAAAGACGTACCAGAGCGAGCCCGAGTGTTCCACTTGATGGAGCTGGCATCCCTAAGATAGTGTAACCCATCGTATTCACAGCTACTGCATCCGTAACATCCACTTTGTAATTCCTCAAATCTTCCATTGTCAAAATCCCCCCAGCCTCTCTAATATCCTTAACCATCTTTTCCCCAACCGTGCCATTGTAGAAGGCTTCTATGCCTTGTTCTGCAATCATTTCTAGGCTCCTGCTAAGCTCCACGTTGTAGCATGTATCACCAGCTTTTAGCAGTTTTCCTTTTGGAGCGTACACTTGTCGTAAGCCAGGGTCACTCATGATTTTCTTCGCACAACCAGAGATGGCTAAAGCGAGATATGGAGCAACTACAAATCCGTTCTTGGCAAGTTTAATGGCCGGCTGAAATAAAGTTCTCCAAGGCAATCGCCCAAATTTAGACCAAGCTTCATGAAGGCCAGCTAGCTCGCCTGGTACACCCATTGAAAGTACTCCAGCATGCTTGGCATCTGGGTTATTTTCATACATGTTCTGTTTGATAGCACTTGTCAAAAGTCAGGTATAAATGCATTTCAGATCTCAAATCTACCCCCTTTGCAATTTAGGGTCCAAAAGTTTCAAATTGGGGATCCATTCTTTCACTGGACATTAAGACAGATTTGGTTGGACTACTTTGACGTGATCCCCTAAAGCTAACAATGTTGTGTTAAATGAAAGAATGGACCTCGTTTTTTCTGCGCTCAACCTTTGAACACGAAATTGCAAGAATGGGTTAAGCTTTGACCGGATGAGAAAAGAAGGAACCTGTGAAGCAGCTAAGGGGGCAGTTTCCCTCATGTCAAATGCATAGGTTTGTGATGTAGCTGAAGATCGAACAATCATGAAACCTCCGCCTCCTATACCACTACCAGCTGGATTCACTACACCAGTGCATATAGCAGTGGCCACGGCAGCATCAACTGCGTGCCCGCCTTCTCTAAGGATTGACACTCCAATCTCCGAGCAACGAGCATCATCAGCAGCAACAACTGCTTTCCCTGACACAACAGCATCTCCGTTCTGCCCCCTCTTATTGTGCTTGTTATCAGACTTCTCGTATCCCACGAAGACCCAAGAACCAAAGTTGCCTTCTAACGTAAGGCAAATAACTGAAATGAAAAAAGTATGCCTGCCATTAATCTTAAATCCTCTTTATAAAGCACAAAACTTATCAAATGCTTCTACGAATTAAGAATTGCGGTTCCCAACCCTCCAAGAGATCCATCCCAGTTCCAAGTCCGAGACCCAAATTCCGGAATTGCAGTTGGGCAATGGTGAATCACCCCTTTAATCAGGGCGGAACCTGGATTTTTTTGTCGTGGGGATGAGATTGTACTGGGTTCGGGGCAGCGTCCCGAAAATTTTTTTGGATCGGACAAGCAAACAAATGGATTGGATCTAGGCCGTTTAATTAAAAACTTATTCATTGATCAACATAAATGAACAATCATAATCATATATTAAGGTCAAAATCACTAAATAAAACGAAATGAATTCATGTTTGAAACGAAATGAAACGAAGTAATACAATTTTATACGAAATGCA
>JAOWAN010000054.1:894951-924858 GCA_028566635.1 Lobelia cardinalis | reverse complement strand
TTATTTCTCTCTCTCTCTCTCTCTCTCTCTCTCTCTCTCTCTCTCTCTCTCTCTCTCCCCCTCCCTGTAATCCTTGCAGAGGTGATAAAACATTCATCAGCTTAAACTTTGTATTGATTAGCGTAAATTATCGAGCATGAAAACACATGTACCAGAGCAACTGTGCAACTACATTCCTAAAGAAATATGAATGGAGAATCTGAATAAAGATATTGGTTTCCACGTAATTGTAATGGTAGAAATCTGAAAAGCATAATACTAAGGAAGTGCTGCTACACTAAGGGAAGTAAGAAGAAAGAAGCTGGTCGTAACCTAAGGTACTAACAAAACATGTTTTTTCCTAACCCGTCAAATCCAGCACAAGCAAAGAGTGAAGAATTAGGGAGGCAATGAAGCTCCTCTTAACTCCAGTCATGCACGGACTTTATCCTTAAGGCCCTTACTCATGAACCACAACCCAGAAAATGAACAAAAAAAAGGGTCGAATTGGCACAAGTACTGACTAGAGACACCAGGAGCTTTATCAAACTCTATAGAACCAATATTCTCACCCCGAATTTCTTAGACTGCAGAAAAGGCTCGCAGTCCTTTCACATAACTGAAGCAGAGAAAATAAGGGAAGTCTAATCCATATATTGACAGTCAAGGCAAACCTGAACTAATCATTATCAAACATAGTAAAAGATGGTAGAATTCACAAACCCTTTATTTCTGCTAGATTCCAATGCACTATTGTAAGTTCATTAATGACGAAGAGTTGAGCGTCAACAGCAAATTGCATGTTTGTAAAGGGAACTTATCTTACATTACCAACACCCCGAAATTACAAGTTAAAAATCATCAAAATGGTTCATTTTCATTTTGAAGAAAGGATTCTAGTTAATTAGTTAATAATATCATGAAAACACCTCATATGCCAATCAAATTTGACTAAAGGAAAGGACCAGTGGAACTTACAACGTTTATCAGCGATGTGATGTTCCACAAGGCATAGAAACGTGCAAGACCGGAGGATCTCCTGGGCGCATGACTGAATAAAGCACTTATTCCAGCAGGGAACGGAAGTAGTATGCCAAGAGGAAGAATAGATAACACCAAAAGAAAATCCAGCATCGAAATTGAATAAAGCTGAAGCAATGTAAGCAAAACTAAGATAAAGTCTCCTAGAAGAAGTATCGAGATGACCAGTCCAACAAGATCCTGTAATCATTCAACAGTAGCATGTGAAATAATAGGTTTTTAACAGAATAAAAGAAGTTTGAGTAGATTCCATGAATTAACACACATTACAAGTACCTGATGACCAACTGGTTTAGTGTTGCAAATTATAAAAGAGAATGGATAACAGAGAATGTTCTCCCTGAGTGTTTGTAAGCTTTTAGTATGTAAAATCCCGTCACATATCCTTTTTTGCAGCACTAGAGATTCATTCTCTCTCAAGTGGTCTGCAGCTTTCCTATGATGTGAACCAAGAGAACTGCAAAATACATGACAAAATGAAGTGAGTGTGTCGGATCAAATTGGTAGGTGATAATAAAGGATATGACACAAACTCACCGCGTTTGATACTGCTTGTCAGGTAAGAATGAGCCATGCCCTTCGATTGAGGATGAAACATCTTCATCTTCAACAGCAGATACAACTAGTCCAAATTGGCAATAACCCGAAGCTGTAGGCTGGAAGCGAGCTAATTGAACTTGTACACCATGGGCACCTAAAGTTGGATTTGCATGTGTCTGTAGCCAGCCCATCACTGGGCGGAAAGTAGACTTTAATTGGCCACGACGAACTAAACGTAGTTGGGCATTTAGACCAGCCACTAATCGATACCAAATGGTAGATGGGACAGCCTGCAAGACGTAACCAGAAGAATCAACCCATCTTCCAAATAAGACAGTAAAAAAATATACAAAGGCACAAAATGGAAAACCATCTAAATCAGCAAGGACAAGCAAACCTGACTCATAAGGCTTGTTAGAATGTTATCACTATGAAGAACAAAAGGAGCCATGTAGCTTCCATCTCCTCCGAAAACTAACGACAGTGGGAATCTTTGACTTAGTTGAGGAGGAAGGTCATCTCTTTTCTCATCTCCTCCAAGGAAAAAATCCACATATGCAAGCATGAGATCAGAAGTTGCAGATACCTGCAGCAGAAGAAATCATAGACCTTTACATATCAAGTAGAATTTAGTAGGCAAGGAAATAGGGAAGTAAATAAGTGAGTAATGTAGTGACCGGATTGATGAATCAGGAACATGACGAATCTTATTTCACCAATCAAACTTTTCATAACAAGGTTGAGAATCCCTGATTTCTGTGTGGAATAATCTTTTAGAGGTATGCAAGAAACCAATCCTTCACTCATAAAAAGAATCACCCCGGACTGTGTAAATATCTAGGGCAAGGGTTTATAAGGAGGTTGAGCTTCATCACATTCCTCGGAAATAAAACAAGTCTGGAACTCTTGCAATCAGGCTTCTTTGTAGGAACCGGAAGAGCCAAAATTAGAGGAACATAAAAGAAAGAATAACGATAAGTTCACAGGTTTGTCACAGTTCGAAGGAAAGACACCCCCATGCCAATAAAACTTGTCGACGATTATAATGATGACTTTTGACAGTTTAAGAAACTTACGAGGAAAACAAACCAAACTAAATTATCTCATTTCTTTCTCTTTTTTTTTTCCTTTCCATCCTATTCTCTATCCTTGCTCCATCAGTGGCGGCCCTATGTCTTCGGGGCCCTAAAGCAAGATACAGAAAGGAGGCTTTTTGTAAACTAATTGTTGTTGTTGTTGTTGTTGTTGTTGTTGTTGTTATTATTATTATTATTATTATTATTATTATTATTATTCATTAGACACTACTATTAGATACTAGTACTTATTATACATTAATTTTCTAAAATTTTGAAAATATCAATCTCTTATATCATTCAACTAATAAATGGTACGTTACATCTTGCTATATTTATTTTTTATTACAAAATTAAGACTTACTATATGTACGTGAGAAATTAAGGGCCTTCAATATCTTTGCATTTAAAGCAAAGAAGTATTATCAAACAATTAGAGGGTTTTTCTTTTTCAGAAAAATTTAATAAAATATTATATAATACAAAACTTTTTTTTAAATTGGGACCTTAAATTTTTGGGGCCTAAAGCACGGGTTTTATTACTTTATGCCAGGGTCGCCTCTGCGCTCCATTTCAAACTCCAAAAGCATTAGTCAACTACACTAATTTAGACTAGTATAAAATCTGTATAATAGGTTTCGCGTGCGCGGCATTATAAATGGATCAACATTGTTTGAATGATGATTCCCCACAAAAGAAACCATTAAATTCAGCCCCCGGTGGATCTAGCTTTGACTTGCAGGTAATGAAATTTCAATAAGGAAAGACATCATTATAATCAGCAAGCTCTGTGGGTTGAATTCTTGGATGAAGAATGACTTTATCCTAAGACAAAAACAAAAACAACAACAATAAAGCCTTAATCCCAATCACTTGGGGTCGGCTACATGAATCATTTTCCACCATTCCATGCGATCCAATGCCAATTCACCATATAGACCAGTCTTTCATGTCTTTCCGCATTGCCGATGTCCATGTTAACTTTGGCATACCCCTACTCCTAGCTTTATTAAACTAATATCATCACACTTCCTAACTAGAGCCCTAACGGGGACCTACATTGTACATGATCAAACCATCTTAGGCTGTTCTCTCTCATTTTCTCCACTATAAGAGCTACTTTTACCATTTCTTGTATTTGATCATTACGAATCCTATCTTTTCTAGTTTTACCGCACATCCATTTAAGCATTCGCATTTCCGCTACACTCATCTTGTTAGCATGTTCCTTCTTATATAATATATCATTGTAAACATTCATGTATTATGATTTTATAAAGGTCACATGTATTCTTAAATTCTTAGGACATAGCTTGGCTAATTATCACAACAAAAAATTTCAAAATGGGAAATCAGAACTTGGATGTTAAACAGATTAATACATGAAGTTAACCAATTACAACAAAAAAAAAAAACACTAATAACTGTTTTAAGTGCTAATGATATTTAGAGATGATGGCATTACTGGCTCATTTTGAAGCTCTTGTCAAAGTGGAGAAGGAGAAAATTGATGAAAACAAAAACTCAATGGGAAGAAAAGAAACTGAAATAGAAACGAAATAAAGGGGAACAAAAACGTAATGGACAAGGAAAGAAGGGGGTGCGTGGAAGCCCACATTTGGAAAAAAAAAATAATAATAATAATAATAAAGGGAGAAAACCACAATTGTGAACAAAAAATAAAACACAGATATAGCAAAACCAAAAGGGGTACAACTCAAACCCGTGACATCAATCACCTTATTGAAAATGTTCAACAGCTAATCTACATTTTCCTTTGTTCAAATTGATGCAAATTTCAATACTGTGCTACTGCAGGGTAAATAACCTTGCACAAGTAAAGATTCTCTAGTACAGTTGTACTCCCTCCGCCCAAAATAATAGTAGTCCCATGTGACAAGTCAAACTTTTAAAAATGTAATTTTACTACTATATCCCCTTTGAATTTGATAATGTTATAAATTAATTCAAAAAGATGCTTCTTTAAGCTACAAGGAGAAAAGAAAAGTGGGACTGTCTTTTAAGGAGTTCGTACACATCTTCAGGTAGGCAAGAGAAAGGAGATCAGAAATTTGGTTAACATAGTGGTTTAGATATAATTGCACACTCAGACAACTATTTGGGATAATGACAAAACAAGTTATCAACTAGGGTATAGGTATACAAAAGCAATTGCAAAAATAAGATAAGAACCTTGAGCCCCTCATATAGAGCACGTGAACGGCATGAGCGCAAGCAAGCATGATCATACTCTGATCGAACAAATTCACGAAGTCGTTGGATCTTATTCTTCCGGCACCATTGCAGCCATGACCAGGAAAATGGATAAGCAAAAATACAAAGAATAATGTAGAATGATCCCTCCCACCACTGATAAGCAGCTAAAACATTGATTTCTTCTGCAAATCTGTTGAATGCATCCTCATATCTGCCACAGGCAATTACATAAAGGTAACATGATATTGAATTCAGTCTGCCAGTCAGTCCTTTACCTTCTGTTGATTAACTACCCACTACGAAGTTCAAACAGCTGACTTACTATAAATAAGAATCTACTCAGCAGAAAAGCTCTTATAAAGATCATAAAGTAATCAGAAATGAAAATTTTAGTATAGTAGTAAACCAGAAAGATCGAGCTTACACAATTTCTGTTACTTGTTCTGGGGGAGAGTGGGGGAGATGCCAAGGTTGACTAAAAGTGTTAGACCCCAAAAAGTACATCCTATGCACATGGGTCTGAGATTCTTCATTCCTATTTGTTTCCAGAACCTTCAGAAAACAAAATTATCATTTCCAGATGTATGAAGTGAAAATAAAATCGAGGTTCAGAAGGTAGTGTTGATCAGATGCCAGAGTATGAGACAAGATTGAGAGTGGACCTCATTCAGTGACTCCAAGAAAGGAACTGATCGATCTATTTGCAAGCCACGTCTTGTTGGCACAAGGCCTGGCACTTCTTCCGCTCCAACGAATTTCACCCGCGCAACACTAAGTACAAGGGCAAAGAGGATGAGTAAACTCAACAGAATAAATCCGAATAACCATGGTCCCCCAAAGGTGTATATCAATTCTTCAAGTGCCGTATAACAGTGTGGCAAGTGGTATCTCTCAGAAACACATTTGTAAGGACAAGGAACATCATCAACACCACCTGCAATGGCAATGTCACAGTTAGAGGGAAAAATCCTACGTCACTAGCAAGAGAAAAAGTGAAGAATAAAGTTTATATAATTTTAACTCAGCAGGTCCATGAGTGGGGCGATATTCACGGCCTTTTGATTTTCTCTATTTTCTTCTTTTCCATGCACATGCCCAGGGGATGGGGGCCATACATGACGAGAGAAGGGGGGGGGGAGAGAAGAAAGAGAAAAAATATAGACAGAAAACACCAACCAACCCAGTCAGCAACAAAGAAAATAAAATCTCAACTTATTTACCTCTGATAGGAACATAAATGCCACGAGCTGGAAGCTCACGAGGAGGGCAACTTTGACAAAGGGCTCTATCAGATCCGCTTACATTCTTAAATGTACCAACTGGGCATTCCTGCAATAAAAGACGGTCAAGTGGTATACCTAGAACTTGGTTAATGAAATAAAATGATAATGATTAAGATATAATATCAATGAAATGCGTATTACATTGTCCTGATTTACAGAAGTATTAAATAACGTCAAAAAGCGCAACTAATATACAGACTACAGACAAATTCCACAAAAAATAGAGCACAATAACTAGAGGGACAGCCAAAACAAAGGCTGAAAATCCTGATACGGAGAAAATGGACATCCACACACTGACATAGCGATTGTCATACAAGAAGATGAACACTAGTAACGGAAAAACACTTTCTTTCACACAAGGGACCCAACAAGGTTATAAGTTAACAAAAAGAACCATAAACCCTATGTGTGCCAACCACAGTCAGAGTTTTTGTTTCTGCGAATCAAATTTAAATTTAGTTTTGATTTCGGGTAATACAAAAACAAAATGCTACTTAGAAGGCAAGATGTAGAAAATAAACTAATATCATCCTCAAGGCAATAACATAGCATTGTAGGGTGGTTATGGTTAAAGATACACCCAAGAAGTTCCAAAACAAAATTAACATAATAGGCTACAACAGATTTGCAGGTTTAGAAATACATAAATATCAAAAAGGCCTGATGCATATCAGGGGAAAAGAACACAGTACTCCCAGTCAAATCCAAAAGAGGGGGGAAGAGAAAAGAAGAGAATGAAAAAAATATTCCTACACTGGTGTATACTGTATACATGTCCAAAGATTAAATATACTGTATACATGCCCAAAGATTAAATATGGGAAAAAGAACGAATAAATCGTTGATGACATGTCAAAGATGAGAAAATATAACACCAGGGAAGGAGCGACTGATGCTGCAAAGTAGGAGAGATGCACGCTAGCAAGAAATCCAATCCACCTGAGATGCAATAACATCGCCAGAGAAGAAAACTTTCAAAAAGAAGTCGATACAGATAGAGAAAAAGAACGAACTTCTAGATCTAGGGAGTGAGGTGCTCTGTACGCTGAAGACATGCATATCCAGCTTGTAAGCTAATCTGCTTTAGTAACTCAGCCAGTTTAGTCTGAGTTCTTGATCGAACTCAGTCACTCAGCAGTTTTGAAGAACATATTTCCAATTGATCGACATTGCACCAAGTTTCAACTAGTCCAGAAATAAATAGCTACTTAATAGACGCTATTTTTGTTTTCTGATTGGACAAGGTAAAAATCCAAACCATCTAACCAAGTTCCGGTTGCTTGGCCAAAACTTTGAACCGTGTTAACCGAAATCAAAACAGACTACTTGACACCAAGAAAGGAAGCTTGTAGGCAGAAACCATTAGGCAGCCGCGCAAAGTCACAATAAACGTAAGTGCAGTCTTTCTGGGTTATATACTCACCCCTCAACCAGGACCGAAGGACCCGCACCATACTCACATGAGGAAATGAGCTCCATGCCTTGCTAACAAGATTGCTACAACTCCCCAAAGAAACACAGTTCAGAAGTAAACACACAGCTGTATTCCCTGCCACTATATGTGCAAGAACAGTTCAATGTAACTTTAGCCCTCACTTAAAAACTGTCAAAAGGGGTTATATCATAGGAATAATTTTGCAAATGTTAAGCGACCTATCTCAACCCTAGTCCTTTATTTGGGTCTGTGATTTGGAAACCAAAACGAGTCTATGCATAAAACAAGCTCAAAGAAGTTTCCACCAGAAGGTGAAAAAAGAGCAGAAAGTCAAAGGCTAAAATGGTTCTAAAACAGCCATCAAATAACTGCTTCCTCAAAGCACCCCAACGCCTCCATAGGAATTTTTTTCAGCAACTCGGCAAAGTGGCAATGTCTTCTCATGATGAAACAGTGTATATGCAAACTGCGTAACATACAGGTAACTAAGTTTTACCATTAAATTTTGTAAAATCCTCATACAGTGACTTAGATGTGAACTAAGTCACGTAATGATACCAGAATAATTTCCGGTATGTCCAAAAAGTCAGCGGAGATGTCCATTGACTTGTGGATTAGAGATAGAGAGAAAAACAAGGAACTGCATATTGTTTAATTGCATAAAGATGGCTTATGAAACAAATAAGAGACGTATTAACATGGCCAAGGACATACATGAGTTTTTATTTATAAGAACTATACACCAAGAACAGCTTCAAGTACTTATCGTATGTGCAGTAAATTAGTTATGGATGGATGTACTAATGCTGCCATACTCGATATCACTGCCCTTATCGATGAGACAGAGGTGGGTACTAAAACCAAACTTTTAAACAGTTAAGAGAAAATGAGGAATGAAAAGGAATATATATGCAACTTACTGCAGATTGTAAACAAATAGAGACCCAGCTAAATACAAAGCCAAAATGCAACAGCGTTATCAATTTATTCAGCTGTCTAGTATCAGTATAAATTAAGAGCGACGGGTGGGATATTATGCCAGTTACAGAATTAGCCCTGTGATCGACTTGTACCAGTAAAGTAAAACTGAAAAAGTCTACCAGACATTGGATATACCTAGCTTAACTTTATAATATCTTGGCCAACACAGAAAGAATGTCTCCAAAATGAGTTTGGCTGAGATAACAATGTCAAGGTGGATGTCTAATAAAATTATTTGCTTAAGCCCAGTAGAACATAGCCCCAACAAAACTTTAAAAAATTGCTTAAGATCATTTATAGACTTACAATGTCGACCCATGGATGCAACAGGTAGAAAGAGTGATAATTCAAATATCTACAACAATGTTGGAGGTGCCGGTGCGGAGCAAAAATATAATATAAGCAAGTTTTTATAAAATAAGGACTCATCAAAAGGCTTTTCCACCAAGTTATGAATGAGGCTGTACTAAGCTAGTGCAAATTAAACTAACTTAGCTGAATGCATGTTGCAAGGAGTAATCTGAATCTCTGATCAAGACTCCAACCAAGGAAAATTTGAAGCAAATGAAGTTTTGTTAACATATGGATATCATAATTTCGAGGTTCAAAAGCATGAATATTTGGTCAATCAATAATAGATGCTGCATTATATCAAAGAATGAAATACGGCGAAAATGGATACCTCACAGAAGGTACCATATAGTCCTTTTGGACAAACTTTTCCGCTGAGAGTTCCATTTTCCCCAGAATGACCCAAACCTCTTCCCGTTCCTCCTCTGACATAGAAAATTAGACAAATACAAATCAAACACCATTAGTAGCACATACTGTCAGGCTCCACTACAAGCACAGAAAGAAGGGTCACAAGGAGACAAGATTAAGCTCCTATGAAAGTCAATTTTAGCTCTTTACTTCAGTACTCAAAATAATAGATATCCATTTTAAGGCTGGTACAAAATTTAAATGTGCGATCGATTAAGAGTGAGGTGATACAACCTAATCATGAGAACTAGGTTTCTGTATGATAGGAACTTTTAGGTGAGAATCGCATGAAACGCATGGACTTCAACTCTTCCTCTCAATTAGGAGGGAATAAATACAAGCCCATACTTGCGTCTTTTATGTTTTGGGGGTAACTACAAGGTTACACAATACGGAGGTCTAAATGTGTAATCCCTTGTCCCTAAATGAGTTTCATTTACAAAATAAAAATTAAAAATTTTCCGTACGTATCATTTTTCTAATGAAGTTACAAAATTCACCTTTGGCAAACTAAAAATGGATGAAAACAATGTCAATCTCACACACACATGTTCACTTCTTTTTGTATGCTTTCAGGTACTCAGGTAATTAGTCAAAGAGCATTGACAAACTCTTTCAAACATTTTGTAATTATAATTCTTCAGTTCAGCTACAATCCAATAATTGTACAAGGCCACGAACTCCTTTCTTTCTTTTTTCCTTTGGGAAATGTTATAATTTACAAGGTTAAGCTAAATAGACGTTTAAATATGTAATACTCTCTTCATCCCTAAATGAGAGTAATTGAAAGAAAAGGAACAAAGAGAAAAATGTCATTTTTCTAATGAAATTACCAAATTCACCTTTTCTAAATAATACTGTATAATAACAATGACTATTTCATACACATGCCCACTTATTCTGTATGTCCTCAGGAACCTTGGTAATTATTTAAAAAGCGCCATCAAATTCTTTCAAGCATTTTTATACTTCATAGGTTCAGATACATCTGCTCCGAGACATGTTGAACAAGGCAGAAACCTTATTTCAATCCATGGACGTGTTCAGACACACCATGAAGCACCCATTATGAATACCCAATGTATCCTTACAAACTTAAATGGATAGGCAAACAGTAATGACATCTAATTAACAAGCATGGGAACATATTTTGATGCATTTGGAATCTCAATCAGACCATCCTCACATACCATGCACGAGAAGAATGAGACTTAAAATTTCTATTTGTGATGTTCTAATTAAATTGAATGGCGGAAAAACGTCATATGAACATAGCAGTTAAAACACTGTATGCCGGGCTTACGTATCTAATTATATGGGGGAAACCGGAATGATCATCATTATTAGGTGAAGCTACAAGTACGAAAAAACTATATGATGAAATTAATGTGATTTGATTCAGTCAATTTGATACCAACCCAATATTAATGGTTCCGTTTACTCGTGCTAGAGGCTGATATTCTTCTATTTGTGATGCTCTAATTAAATTGAATGGCAGAAGAACATCATATATACATATCAATTAAAACACTGTATGCCGGGTTTACATATCTAAGTATACGGGGGAAACCAGAATGATATGAAGAAACCATATGATGAAATTAATGTGATTTGACAGTCAGTTTGATACCAACCCAATATTAATGGTTCCGTTCACTCGTGCTAGAGGCTGATACTCATCCCCAATGGTAATGTCTGCCCAGTGAAAGTGAACCCGTCCACCGCCACCCCCACCAGAATTAGGACTACCATGTCCTCCAACTGCTGATATTGTAGATGAATCACCAAGGGCCACTCTGTCAACAAAAAAAAGAATAGTTCCACCAGATCCACCACCAGGGCCTGTTTCAGGAATAAGCACGCCATCTTGCTCTCTGACTTTTCCCCCGAAGCTTTCTCCGTCCGCCGTAAGCGAGCCATGTACAGACAAAGTTGTCAAAGCGTGCTCCAGTGAACCCATCACTGTTTCCGAAACAAACATAAGACCAATGAGAATATGTTCCAGGAAAGAAATGTTGAACAGCATGGCAACATGCCAACGCATATGAATTTCGAAGTTACACCTACAGTTTGCACTTGTAAAGATCCAGCTGGGGAAAGATTGATACAGCGCACAATTTTGAAATACATTGTGTAATCAAGCCCCTAAGATCTCGGAAACAAAGTCGCAAGATTTCTTGTATGCCAATCACAATGTTTATAATAATAACCTGCCTAGTAAAAAACCAGTGACTGCCTTTGGAAAAATATCTTTTCGGGAAAACATCAACAACAATAAATAAATAAATATGTAATGAAGCGAAGGTGACCCTGATTGCTTATCATGACTAAATGGAGATATCAGATATATCTATAGTCTATTCAATTCGGGCGAAAAGGATCTCATGGTTATGTCAGGAATTTTGGCCTGCCGAAATGCAACTTTCTCAGTACTCTAACCCACATTTGTGGAGACCAACGGACGCCAGAAATAAGTTGTCGTCATAGGAGCACCCTCACTCACCTTTGGGAAAAATATTATTCGAACAAGAAACTAAAACAGCTGAATGAATGGGGAGCACCCTCACTCATGAGTCATGAACTTCAGTCTTAATGCAGCAACCTACCAGATGTGCCAAGACTTGCCCTAGTCTAAGAGGTATAACAGAGCAAACAATAAAAATACCTAATTCGAGCAATGAGATCCAGAAGACTACCTATGACTCCTCCACCAGCAGTTGCACCAGCAAGACTGTCATTTCCACTTCCACTTCCAAGTTCACAGGGGAAATCAGCATTTCCATATGCAACACCACCTTTAACAAAATTTCCATTATAATATCCATCTCCACCTTTTCCACCATGCCCCCCACCACCACCAGGTGTGCTACTTGAGAAATTACCTCTCCCCAGCCCACCAATGCACCCTGTTGCATTCAAATCATAATCAGCATAGAATCATTTTACTGTTAAATGGCCAAAACCATGCATAAGTTCTAAAAACAAACTAAAAAAGGTCAAGTGTATGCATACACTTTATACAATGCTTTTTTCCTTATAAATGTTAAGTTTATTTTCTGACAAGTGAAATGTATTAACAGAAGGCGCCAAGGAGGAGCAACCAATGTACATTACTATTACTGTTTTCATTGTTCATGAAATTAAGTTAGAAATCTTCAAAACTACTGTGTTAAGAGTTTATTTAATGATAAATCAGACAATGAATAAAAAACTCATAACCAACATCCAAAACACTTTTTTTCCTTAATCGTTGTACAGATTTCTTGCAATTTCGGCAAGTTGTACAGTTGTTTCCAGTAATGACCTCCGTCAACATGGGTAGCCAGTGTTTTCAAACTAGTATGTACGCAAGTACGGAATCAATAAGTATTGCTACATTTCTACCGTGAAATTGATATGTTGATAAACTTATCAAACAGCAGAATCGGAAAAGGTAAACAGTACCCAGCCCAGATGCACTTATTGCTCCCGAAGACTTGACAACTACCGATCTGACCCAGTGGAAATGAACAACAGATCCTTCTATCAAACCTTCAACAACTATATCTTCAACACGACATATCTGCGTCAGTTTTAATTCATTAGTCCATAATACAACTTTACATTCAAGACCGAATCACTTACTGATCTGACTAAAAGACTACTTAATCAAGAAATTATTTAGAGGTAAATTTGGTCGATAAGACACCTGAAGGGTGAAGGGCAGTGTAGAGTTTACGTTGCAATCTTCAGGCGGATGAAGCAGTTCCATGGGGCAATCCTGGAGTTCACAGAAGGGTCTTGGTGTGCAACCTTTTATCAGTAGTTGTAAAATTAATGAGCAAAAAATGCGACTCAGATATTATCAAGTCAGTACTTACGAGTAACCAGTAGTTGCATTCTCTAATGGACCTCGCAGCATAGATCCAGGCTCAACCTTTCATGGAAAGACAAAGAAGAAATGGTGAGTCCCAACTCCCTAATAAAAAAATTAGCATAACAAAGTGGACCATCAAAGTCATAGAGAATTTTATCTGCTATCATACAAACAGAGGATTCTTCAACTCCAATAAAATTCAACGTTGAACATGATAGAGTAGCTCTAAGTGAAGTCAGATTCAGTCATCTCTCACTTTTCGCCCTAGATATCTCTTTTTCTATAGGCAAACTCAGATCACATGTGACACTTGAGGAACAAGCTCTGTTGGTTTCATCAGTTCGGCCACCTACTTCTTGTGCTTGTTTTCTTTTGTAATAATAATAAGATTACTGAGGGCAAGCACCACGCACAACATTAGACGATAGAAAATTTCAGAACAACAAAAAATCAAATCATCTCACATGTGGCTCTGTAGATACATGTCGAGTGTTATGGCATGCAGATGATAGTGAAGGACAAATCTCAAAGCATGCATCCACCTCAAGATTCACATTGACCTATCTCTACATATGATGATATGAATCATTACATAAAAAAAATGTCTCAGGGAGTAGTATGATCCCACCAAACCCCACCCAAGCATTATAGTGCATCAACACCGACAACTAGCATAACTAGCTTGTGCCCAATGCAGAACGAATTAATAAGCGCATACCCGTTATTACACTTCATTTCAGAGATCTAATTAGCTTAATCACCAATCCACAGAAGGTTTGCACTTCATATACAAAATATAAAATGATGCCAACTACACGCTATACCTCCACGACAGATTACGTAAGTTACAAGTACAGATGAAGAAAAATAATCTAGTGAAGGGATGAGGAAGGTAACAGATTCCTTATTCAATACAATATTATGTTTCAATACAATTTTCATGAGTTACTATGGTTACAAAAATAGTGTGGAAATTCAATCAGTGAAAACCATAGTTATATGAAGAAAAGTGATCAGCCTACTTGTACCAAGGGAAAATGATACACGTCTAAATTGAAAGAAAACTATAAAGCTTACATTGATACTGCAAAATAATGACAGAACCAAATGCTGGGCCTCAATAAGATTTCCTGATCCAGTTAGATTCAATGAACCTTGTCCATGAACACCCAAATTTGCATTTGAATGTATTACAGATGATCCCTGAAAAATGAATTCCTCAACAATCTCATACATGAAAGAAGTAACAACTGTAAGTTTCAAATTAATAATTAAAAAAAGATGACCTGAATTACCTTGAGAACCAGTAAATTGCTAGCCTCGAGCAAGGTTGTGGCGACAAATGAATCACCATCACCATCTATAAGCATTTTGGAATTCAACATCAAGTGCAATTTAACAGACATTCGCAAAGCCCCATATATCTAAAAGAACATATTAAAGAAGATAATAAGGGCACGATTGAACTATAAGAATAATCAAACTAAGAAAAAAGTGTTAGAATACTGCTAACAAGAAATGGGTGTGAAATCTAAGATTACATCTGATAAATATGATACCAATCAATTTTTTTATGGATTAGGGCCGATTGACAAATAACTATATAAATGATTCTAGTTATCCAGATTAGACATACATTGTTGGGGCCTCTCTAAGAATTTCTAGATTAGTTGCCAATTTAAGACAAAATAAATTGAGGGATTTGGCTTAAAGTGTCTCCACTTGCATTTGTTCCCCCTAATATTGTTAGTGCACAATTTAGTGCCTTTTTTTTTTTGGTATGTGACACCTACTGATGCATTAATTTACCTCTCCGCATGCAAGTGGATCACAAATGTGTGGGAGTACCAAGGTTTGATATACAATGTTGGGATCCCTTCCTAGCAGTTTACACGTTAAGAAGAGATGGCAATAGTTAGATAGACCTATATTAGAATCTAAACTTTTGCAAATAAAATCCCTCTGTAGATGAAATATTTAATGCATGTTTCCTCAATGAGTGTATAATCAGTCCCCCAAATATGCCACAAAAGGTGTGAAATGTTCAATAAGCTAGTGTATGATAGCTCAAAACCTGTATTCATGACTATGTTTGGCAGGTGAAACTGTTACTATCGTATCATAGGCATGTGCATACTGCAGAGAACTTTTCCTTTTCCTAGGGCAGCTGTTGACCATATTGCCAAGGTTGTATATTGGAATCACTAACTACGATAACAACACATTTGAACATTGCTTAGAACTGACAATGGTTTAAGTGGACAGTCGTGAATGAAGTATCCAGCTAAACGTAAAGCATCCCTAGTAATATGTACATAATAGGTGCTCAAAAAGTTTAATTTTAAAATGAAGAAGCATCCCATTACATGAGTTACATGCCAAGCCCAAAGAAGAGAGACCATAAGGATGAAGCACAAGAAAGGTAATGACTTCCACTTGCCTTGATTACGGATTCACTCATCAAAAGCTCTTCTGCCATCAACTCAAACTCTGAAACAGCATCATGTGGAAGGCCAAAACTTAGAACAGCTCCCATAGATAAACTAAGCTGTCCTTGAACCTGGATATTGCAACAATAAAAAATATTAAAATATGAAATATCATCGTGAAACAGTAAGAACCAGTAGTACTAGTCAAATAAAATTCTATTATGGTGTAACAAGAAGTAACTCGAATATAATTTCAATCGCGGATAGTGAAGACACGATTGTAGACTCGTCCAATTTAGAGAAATAATTATTCGGTAAGACTAAGTTTGTTCTAGAGCAAATTTAAGCCAACGATAGTTCACATGTATGCAAACAAATGAACAAGAGGAACACCACTCACTATGAATATCACGAAAACAAGCAGGTAAACCGCACAGTTAGTAGTAGTTTACCTCTCTTTTCTTCTGATAGACAAGTAACAAACTGAAAATGGAAGAAAAATTCGCAAGATGGATTAGACATCCACCTAAAAAATAAAGGAACCAAAAAATCCAAATCATAACGAGAGCCGTGTAGTCCTTCTGATTAAAAAAGATAGGCACCCATAAAAGGCAGCCGAGCATGGCCTAAAGCGAAGCAAGACCGACCAACCTATCCCTTAGGAGAGCATCTTCGACCATCACACACAGCTTTTCAATTCAAGCTAGCTACTCCACTTCCAACATAAAGAACATCTCACTTTCATCTGGGGTTTCAATAAGAGTATTCTCTCTCATTTCCATCTTACATCATCCACGGAAGCAGGAATATAATCATCAGGCAAGCCATATATGTCCAAATAATACAATTCTATAACACCAGCCAATCCGCTTCAAGTCCATATATACGCCAACCCTACCCGTCTCCAACAACTCTTTCTTCCTTATAAATGTCCCTCAACTCTCTCCAGTCTCACACGCCCCTCCACCACTTTCTCCACCAATTATCATCCTTAACACCTATCCTTTCAGGATTTCCCTACCTGACTGAACCAAAATCTAGGCTGTAGCAGTGGCTGAAAACTTCAAATTGAATATTAATATTTTCATTCTAAGCTCCGAATTGATTTTTTTCACTTGAGTTTATAATCTCTAAGCTTCGAATTGATTTTTTCACTTGAGTTTATAATCTCTTGGTGAGGAGCAAGGATAACACTATCCTAAAATTGGTAAGAAAAAAGCATGAAACGGAAGGATAGAAATGTGACTGAAAACAAACTTCAGGTGTACCTTGTTCAAAATGAGGTCTTGACCTCCGGAACCTTACGCTAATATTCAAAATTTATTCAATTCCAGTACGGACTCTTGTGTTAAACACCCTTAAGATATGTACTGTGATACACCATGGCTTAAGTTTTTATCGGCATTTCAAGAAACAAAAGGTTACTTTGACGTGAAGGTAGTCGTTGGCTTAAGTGGGGATTTTTAATTTTTTTTTTTATAAAGGAAGATAATTCATTAGAAAGTAGAGTAAGGATACACAAACGAAACTACAAAGCTGAACATAAGCAAACAGACACCAGACTAAATAGCTATTGTAATGCCAGACCGGAAATAGCTAATGCAATGGTGCACTCCAATCCCTAACTAAATATGGTAGAGACAAGTCTCAAAAAGCAAACCACATAAGAGGAAAAGACAACTCACTATCCCTGAAATTTTGAGAGTTCCAAACGAACCAGATATTCCATAGCAAACTCCATAAGATTGAGGCATCATTTGTCCGATTGAAACCCCAATGTCGAATCATACTCAAATCCCGAACTGTTCGAGGAAAGATATAATGATCACCTTGTATCGCAAACAGAGAACACCATAAACGCCAAGTCATGGGACAATGCAACAACAAGTGCTCGTATGTCTCACCGCACCCCTTACACATTACACAAACATACGCACATAAGGCCTTAATTGGCCTGCGCTGTTGCCTCTGACCACTAATACTCAAACGACTGAGAACCACGGACCAAGCAAAAACTCTATACTTGAACGGGACCTTGGATTTCCAGATGAAGCTATATACTGGGAATTGGTTTAGTGTTTGGGATTGAAGAAGAAGCTTGAAAAAAGACTTGACAGAAAACACACCAAATGTCGCTGGAATCCAAATCCTACGATCCAAATGACTACAAGTATGGAAGGAGGATAAATGGCAAGTTTGAAGCAGAAAAGGATTCTCTATCATTTAGATTTTCCATTGAAAAGAAAATCACAAGAATATGTTCCCCTCTCTAACCAGGATGGCTGAGCTAGGAGCTCATGACGTTGGGAGATGAAATTACCGAGGAAAAGATGTTTGAGGAGGCAAATCTCTTATCCACAAGTCCTTCGAAAAATGAACCATGTCCCCACCTCCAACCTCAAAACGAGTATGAGGTCGCAAAATATGATAGCAACAATAAATAAATATCCATGGGCTCGCATGCGTGAAGCATGAGCCGATAGGGACGTCCCATCCGTTCCTTTTAAGTGCCAAACTTGAGGAATGCGGCTCATTCATAAAACGCCATAACCATTTGCCAATAAGAGAGATGTTCTTGAAAATCAAGTTCCCAATGCCTAATCCCCCTTCCTCCTTACACCTACACACTAGCTCCCAAGCCACCAAATGATCCTTACTACCCTTCCCTGCTCCACACCACAAAAAAATTCTCATAATCTCCTCAATTCTATCTACCACCCCCATGGTTATTTGAAGGGAGATGTATAATCAATCGGAATACTAGATAGGCAAAACTCAAAAGAAGGATAATTAATCGGAATACTAGATAGGCAAATTGAATGTTCAAAAAAGTCATGGTCCAAGTACATTCGGATAATTAATCGGAATAGATAGGCAAGACTCAATATAAAAGTCATGGTCTATCAACTTAGTCACGAGCGTTTATAAGATCATCAATAAGGTTCTCTCTCTTAAACTCGGGGAGTGTTGGGAGATACCATTTCCAGTGGGAAAAAAAAGTAAAGGGCAAATGTGAAGAGTTGTATATACTACACTAGACGATTATACTATTTCAATTCTTCGCAAATGCCGATGTATACAACGTTAGACCCCAAATGAGGGTGCTGGGGTCATTGTGGAGATTCTTCATTAACAAGTAGAAAAGTGAATACAAAATACAAAATAGTCAACTGTCTTGCCTCCCCAACAGAAAGCAAGAACGGCTTCTTCCCCCACAGGGCCACACCCCCTTCCCTTGTGTGTGCTATTTTCCAATTTGGTGCCCCCCTCCCCTCCTCGATTAACCCACCATGTTAATAGAGGTCAACTCGAGGGTCAAGAAAAAGCACATACAAAGTCAATCACTTCCACATAACCCATGTAAAGTCAATAGAGGATTTTTTTTTATATATATATATAAGATAATAGAGGATTAGTAGCAAGAGTAACATTTAGGAACAGTAGATTTGGAGAGTCTTGCCTGGCCTCTCGCCTTACTTCTTTTGGTGCTTTTTGATATTCGAGTTATGGAAAATAGGCCCTGATCATACTCTCTTAAAAAGGGAAATGAAGCATGCTGGCAGCCGATAATATTACAAGGCGTAAAATTGCACTGGAAGAACAAAAAAGAATTTGCTTTTCTTTTTCACTTCATCCTTTTGTTTTTACTTTTTCATCTTTGTTTCCTTTTTGTATTCGTCCATAAAGGACTTCCGTAACAACTCAAATAATGTGAGTTCTAAGTTTATAGAATTTCTAAAAAGGGCATTATTGTCAGTTGAAATAGAAATTTCATCTACTGTAAAAACATTCAGCTTTCTAAAATTGCTTGCCAAGTGATAAAAAGATGCATCACTAAAATTTTACCGCGAAAAAAGAGAAAAGTGGATGGAAGGAACACTTAAAAAAAGAGAGTTACTAAGGCCTAAGAGAAACTCTGGAAGATATAGGTCATAAGTGTTCTTGGTAAAAAATACAGAAGAAAAATGTATACGCTAAGCTATGCCTCATGTGGATGTGAAACAATGTCCGGTGTAAAACATTCTACTTGTTAGAACTTCAATATTACATGCAATATCAAGTAGAAAACAGAAATTAATTATGATCCCTCCCCTACGATACACTCACAAGAATGAGCCAGTTGAAAGTAAGTGCTACAAAAAAGAGGAGTATTTTACTGCAACTAAGCTCAATTTAGATTCAAAATACTGATCTTAATGACGGGTAGCTTGTGACATTACATAATCAGGATTAGGTTTAATCAGGATTACGCTCATTCCAAGGCAGACATTCCACCAATATCAATCTTTTCAGCCCATCATTAAGGTAAACACTTGTACATCTTGATTAAGGTGACAGCCGAGACTACGTTAGCTTCTCAGAGTGTTTAGTTACTGCACCACAGACTCTTGTGCTCTGATATTATTTGACCAAGTTTGGAGCCACACACTAACTCGAGTCTGAGAAAGTATACAACAAGAGAAGTTGCTCTTAAGAGGATAATGGATCCAAAGAGCTATGTGATAACATATATCTGTTTTATGAGTTCGTCTCTGAAAGTTCTGACAGGGAAAGCAAGATAAATTCAGGCAGGTGTATTCTTGTTCCCTCTATATGATGCTCAGGGTAATTTTGCAATGTTGCAAATTAATTTACTGAGAAAAGCATTCAAGGTAAGAATGGTTGGTATTGGTAATATGATAACCAAGTGATTTGATATTTCCATTTTAAAAACAAGATAGGAGTTAGTGCATCTCCCAAAAAGTCACATAAGACAGTGTCAGTGCAGTGATAGTCATTTATCTTCCCAACAAATCTCAAATGAGATGAAAATACATCAAACGAACAAATTATTATATCAAAGACACTAATTAAACTAGTCAATGACCTGCACACGACTCCAGCGCAAAGGAACACTAATTAAACTAGTCAATGACCTGCACACGACTCCAGCGCAAAGGAACAGAAACTCTGGCAAGCTCCTGGATATCAACACTAGTCCAAAGTGGCTGGTTAGGGAACGCAAAGAAAGGCGTATCAGTATCTGTCGACATATTGTGATTGCTGACTCTGAGCTTTCGAGGAACAGCATCATAAAATGTCCCCGCAGCACCTGAGTTTTTAGGGCAGCCATAACTCTTCCCACCTGCAAAAACGAACAGGAGGATCATACAAATCCCATCAAAACACAAAATATTTAAAAACTCCATGTTCCAGAATCCCCAACATAAGAATAATCCCAGGAGTTAACAATACTATAGACAATCATTGCTTCACAAAATAACCACAACAAAGGCACTCAACTCAGCATTAGTCCCAACTCCAAACTACTTGGGGTTGGCTAGATGAACCCATCTCTTCATTCAGCTCAGTTATTGCAATGCAAGGTTATCACATGAGCTACACTCCTCCAAGTCATTCTTCAGACTTCATCCTAATTTCCAATTACTTGGGGTCGGCTACATGAATCCATTTCTCCACCTCAACTCAGTACAATGCAAGGTTATCATATATGCCACACCCCTCCAAATCCTTCTTTATTATGGTTGTCTGTTAGCTTTGGTCTTTCCCTACCACTAGTCCTCTAGCACAGTTGTTGATACTGACGTTGTCATCTCGTATTTGGTACACTTACTACATGTCCACACTTACTAGTTGTCACTTTGTACCTCTAGCCCTCTAGCTTATCTCATTTTCTTTCCTATTGGTGCAAATTATACCGTCCCACTCGTTCTAATTTCAATACACATCCACCTTAGCTTTCTCATCTTGGCAACCATCATTTTGTTAATATCTTATTTCTTAAATGCCCCACTTTCTGTTCCATAAAGTAAACCGGGTCTAACAAGAGTTGTGCACTTTCCATTCTACCCATCCTTCTTGATTTTATCCTATAGTATGGACCAAATGGTCAGTTCATAAAGGACAAACAGAGGAGGGAAAATATATCAAATCTGAGTAAGCCTCCTCGAAAATAACAAAACCACGTTTAAAATAAAAATAAAGGCTAGTCTATAACATCTTATACTCATCAATGTCATATAAATAACAGTTTATGAATCATAAAATTTGTCTATAAGTCCTACCATGAACCAAGAATGTTTGGTCGTCATGTCTGCTGAAAACATCAACAGAGATTCTTCCACCACCACCTCCAGCAAATCCATTACCTCCAGAAGCACTTAATAGGCCATTACCTGTCCTGCTTAGCACATAACAATAAGTTTCTACTCAGCTGTCAGCATGTAAGCAAAACTGAAGGGTAAATCAACATCATATTTCATCATGCCAATATAGCCGCTGACAGGTCTCAGATATTATTAACATCAGCCAGAGGTAAGCTTAAGGGTATCACAATCTTGTTCCGATAATAGGTTTATTTATGATTCCTAGCAGTTTGCAACAAAATCTACTTCAATCTGTAAGGGTTACATAATTGCATTGTAAAGGCATCACTTCTTAGCACTGAAAAAGATAAAGTCGAGAACAACTCCATAAAAATTGCTTGAAAAGAATCCTACCATTTTGGTGTTAGGATTCCCAAAAGATTAAAAAAAAAACAGCCACATCGCAAGTAAATATAATTATCTGTGACATGTCCCAAGCAAAAGAGCCCAATTTTATTACTGGTATATTTAAGACATCTCCTTTCGTTTCAGATGGTTCAGGCACACACAACGAGGGTCCTTAGTGCACCCATTGGGAAGTGTGATGATATCAATCTCAACCAAGCTAGGGGTAAGGAACGACCAAAGCTACCATACCCATCTGTAGCAAAGAAAGATATAATGGAATGTGGCATATGTTATGACCTTGCATTGGACTGTATTAAATGGCAGAAAAGGATTCATGTAGTTGACCTAAGTGATTGGGACAAAGCAAAGCTGAGCTGAGTTGAGTTTTAAAGGCAATCTCCATACATCATGCAACTACAAGAGCTAGGATACTACCCTACAATGAACTTTAAAAAAAGGAAAGCTTCATTCACAAACGAGAGCTTGCAGACTAGCTTTCCAAGAACTTGGAAAACTATAAATGTGAATTTTTAAGAATGTATGATAGTATGCCAAGCTTTAATCAGTGTAGAATAAATCTCACCATCTCGCTCCAAATGCTTCTCTCCATTTTGTTTCATTTTTTGGTTAAATTGAATATCTCAAATTTAAATTCAATACAGAATCCTTTGATTTTCAGTTACTCTTTTTTGAAGACTGATTATTGGTCAAGATGGAAATCTAGGAGATGAGGTAGTCATAGTACTTCCTCCGTCCCAAAAATATAGTCCCATTGCACCTTGCATGCATTTTAAGGAGAGCTATAGATACTTGTACCATTCCTGAATTGCACTAATGTTGCTAATTTTGAAATGGGACTATTATTTTGGGATGAACAAATAAGGAAAGGAGTATTTTTTGTTTTGGGGACAGAGGGAGTGTAAAATTAGGACGGATGACGTAAGGAATTATTCCAGAGTGTTAAATGATAGGTGCATGAGAGTGATTATTTTGGTAAAAGAGTTCCTTTGTAGAAATTTCAGGAGTTGTGACTCTTAGAACTTTTAACAAAACGCAATCCTAAGGTAGCCAAAATCTAGCCATTTATTCAAACAAGTATGAAAATGAAATAAGGGACTCAAGAGATCAAGGGATAGAATGTCAGCAAGGGGGAGAGCGAAAAGAATGAAAATTTAACCCTGAAAATGGATTCAACTTCATTCTGATTTTAAGACATAAATAGTTGAGGGTTTGATTCAACTTCATTCTGATTTTAAGACTATAAATAGCAGAGGGTTGACATGTCTTCATATGTTGGTTACTACAGCTGAACATAATATACTATAGATGCAATTTATTAATCTTTAATTATGTGTGCTATGTTAATGGCATTTCAGTTTTTCCTTATCAATCCACCTGACACGTTCAGACCCTTGATCCATCCATAGTACAACATAGTGATTCAGAAATGCAAATCAACTAGTCATTATGCCTTATCGCTTCAACCATCATCCAGAAATGACCAAAACTATCCACCATGACTCTGAGCACTTTTCAATCATAATTACAATATAACTTGTTGACTGGTTCTAGGCCGATTCGCTTTCTTAAACATAGCTATTCCACAAACTTCTGTCGGTTGAAGTTACTTGTTTGGCATAATAAGTAAAGCGGGACCCTTCACGCAGATTTAATATTCCTTTATAGATGTCACTTACCAAGGTGAAGGCAGTAGGCACTATGCTGAAAAAAGTTACTTGTTGTCAAAGTTGGTTTTTCCATTTAGCATATGTTGGGTGTTACCTCGTGTGAGAATTTATTTCAATACTTGAGCTAACATCGAGAGTCTAAGTTTATACATCCTCTGATAATTAACCATAATTGCTCATTCAATATCTAGATTTATGCATCACCAGTCATCACGATCATTTTAACATCATTGTTTCTGACTTGTATTCACTGTTGCTTCATATTCGTTCTCCTTCAAACTGGGCCAACTACTGAGGTAGCAATAGTCCGGTCTTTCTCCCTTCACATATGAATAAACCTTCAAACCACACTACCAAAATGTATGTTCCTATATCAAAAATACTATTGAGCATCAGTCGTTTACGACCTTTCGTGCCATGGGAAGTGCTTAAATCTCGACTCCAAATTAAGCCCAAGTCCCGAGGAAGTTCATTTCATGTTCAAATACTTATAGCGTCCATAAGAAACAAGTAGACACGAAACCTTAAGAATAAGGTACGCTAGACTTTTTATGTTTGGGTCTTCAAATATAAATATGTTCTGCGGAACGGAAACCTGCAACTTTAGAGTTAATACTTGACCTCTAATTTTGTGTTTGATTCCAGCAAGTGTTGATTGCCTCAATCAATTTTTCAACCTTTAACAATTAATAATTCTTTACTCGTCCCACGAGTCTGCCAGTAATGATTTACGTATAAAAAAGAAGTACAGACGAATATTCAAAATTCCAACAGAATTGGGCTCTAGGAGAAAATGGAATGAGGATTCAAGATGAACATCGTTTTAACAATCCTGCACCATGGAAAGTGAATTTTCTCTCAAACCAGATATTCTAGCTATGTACGAGGACTGGAAAGTTTCGTCAATGGTGGATTGGAATGGTTAGAGCGAGGAAAACTCGAACTCCATGGTTGTTGCCCCTTCCATAACTTGACACAAGAATCGACAAAGCATAATTTTTCAATGAAAACCCGACAAAACAAATCCCGTCGCCGTTGCGGCAACTTCTGAGACATCTCGAGCAGCTATTAACAAAGCAGACTATTTCACAGGACGTGTAAATTCCAAGATTCACACTTCAACCGCGGACTGTCTTACACGGAAAAAGTTGACGATTGGACCAACTACCCCAGTATATAGCAGCGATTAGCAGAATTCTCATTCTATCACAACTTACACGACTCATAAATGTCTCAACATCCATTTTTGGCGGAGCAAATTGCTAATACTGATTGTAAGTGCATTTGGGTCCTAAAGCGTGGATAAGACTGGGAAACAATAGAAGTGATTGCGGTTCATGTTAGATGGAGATGTTAACCAGAAAAGAGAATCTAAAAAAAAATTTTGGTCCTCAATAACCTGGTCCATCAGGAGGAACTCAAATTTCTGAGCACCGGCATAAGGTATCTGCTTCCAGAACAAATTAAACAGGAAGATTCTTAGCATATGAGAGCTTCCAGCACGAAAATGAAACACACTTAGGGGTTTCTTATTGCATAACGTAGATATTAGATTCGCGTAGGAGCTTCGAAAAATTATGAGGGAGAGATTTGTAAATTCATGGAGTGTGAGTTGTCTGAGGAGAATCATGAGTGAATTCTACTTACTTATCCCTTAAAGCTTGATACCTTGGCTATTTAGTGAATATTGTGCGAATTCTTTCTCTTGTAGTCGTAATCTAAAAAAAAATCATCTTGGATTTTCAGTTACTTCTTGTTAACTTATCCTGTATCTGTAATATTGCTACTGACTCTTCCAAAAGGATTTCTTGGTAATAACATTTGTCGTTTACATGCAATACATCTCTAGCTCTATCATTCATGAAGAGTGAGACGAAACTACATAAAAAATCACTGGCATTCCATCATATCCTACAAAGGGATGCTAGTTAGATTGTCAAATTCAATACTTTATGTTTACACTAACAGTGCATGTGATATGTAATTACACGTGAACAAAGTATCCATGTGATCCTACAAAACAATTGTGAACTACAACTTTATTCAAGTATAAGCAGAATAGCATGGGCACACGTAAAATATGCAGCTAATATGAAACTCTAGGAATTAAAAAGAACAATATAACAAAGTTAATATGATCAAAAGGACAATACATTTTGCGAGACTTGACGAAAATACTGCCGCCGGAACCGCCACCACCTTTAACACCGCCATAGCCTCCACCTGCTAAAATGCTCCCATTGAGTTCAACCTCCTCACCAACCTCCAACCAAACCCTCCCACCTCCAATCCCACCATAATCATCATCCTTACTAGTAGTCCCACCCTTGCTCCCATATCCACTAGGCTTATCCAGTGAGGACCACTCATAAGCATCCCCTCCCCACACATCCTCCGGAAGCTTCTTATTATCCGCAACGCAGCTAGCCCCCCTCCCGCCATGTCCCCCGCCCCCACCCTGCACACCCTTCGGCGACCCACTCGTGTGATCCGGCGGCTCACCTCCCAACGCCGTCGTGTTCACCAAAGAGCCATCCTGGAAACTAGCGTTGCCAGCTGTCACATAAACCGTTCCCGCAACAATCACGGAGTTACGCCCCAGCGAAAATTCAGAACTAACGTTGATACTAATGGAACAGCCCGGGGTAGGGCAGCTGAACAAGACCCCGGGCAGTATGTAAAAGCTGCCCGCCCCTTCAATATACACATCGTCAATGAAAACTAAACTGGAATTGAGCTCGCAGAGAGTGTCGAGCGATCCGGTCCCACCTAAATCGGCTTCGCAGGAGAGCGCGGGAGGGTGAGGAGGCGGAGAGGGCGGCGGAGGCGACGGCGGGGAGTAATCGCCGTGGAAATCAAGGATCGAGAAGTCATTAATCGGTGAAGGAACAACGAATTGAGCCGAAATTAGGTAAATGGTTATGAAATGAAAAGGGTATGAAGAAGATGTCGCCATTGAAATGGGGATGGAATCATCAAAACAAAAAATCAATAATGAATCAGAACAACAGCACAAGAACAACGAAATTTTATTTTTTTAAAATTAAGAAGGCAAGTTTGAGATGAAAAATCAAACTATTAATATGTAAATATTGATTTTTTTTAACAAAAAGTGTTAATATTGGAATGTATATACACGTAGGTGTGGGTTTGGAGATTGCGTGTTGTTTGGTTGAAGAAGTATTACGGGGGAAAGAGAAAGAGGGAGAACAGGTGGAGACAAGGATGATCTCCAGCGCGCTACCAAAATTTTTATTTGGAGGGAGAATGACGTCATAATAAAACCCCCCAACTTATCATTTATGTTGGGACATAACATATTTGTCCGTATTTAAAAAATATGGGACAGAATATGAGACACAAATGAAATAAAAAATTCTAATTCTCAAAATTAATATGTAGTCGACCACAAGTTATTAAGAAATTGATTTAAATTATATTACTTGTAAGAATAGTGATTATGTAAGTTTTATTAGAGTCTTGGAAATATTTTTTTTCCTATGTAATTTTGATTCTTTGTTTTGGAAATACTTTTTATATAATTTTGATTCATTTCGAACTCATTCCATTTTTTGAGATTCGTGAGGGAAGGGCACCTAAACTGTTCGTCGAGGGAACTACGAAAGTCGTAGCAGCATAACTTTCTTCCGCGGCTGAAGCAGCTGGCTAGCTTTGTAGCGATTAAAATAAAATGAAGGAAATATTTTAATAAAGCGAATTTGAATATGCAAAATAGTCAAACATTCTTTCAAAGGAAGATTAGCATAAACAAATCAAATCAGTTCATACTTTAATGAACGATCAATGATGCATCATCTAGTGTTATTTTGAGTCCTTAATTACTTGTCCGAAATTGCTATTAATGTGGTGTATGTAGCAATCAGATATCTACCAAATAAGGTGAGATTTAGTCCCAAATACTTTTATGGTGGTATCCTTTTCATGATCATCATTCACCGAATGAACTTGATTACCTCGATAGATTAAGACACTAGTAGAAGGTCTGGTCTACAATGCCTAGTTGATTGATTTTATGATTTTTATCATCACAATTCTTACCAAGTAAGGTTCATTTGGATCATAGGTTGTTGGTTTGGATAATTTGTTATTTTATTTACGATTAAAATAAAAAATAAGAGAAAGAAATATAAACTTTTAGGAATAGAGAGAAAAAAAAAAAAACTAAAAATTCAAACCAACTTGAAACCTTAAAACTTCTCTACTTAAATGTACGAGTTCAGAACTTTTATATCTAACGGTGTGTCACTTTATGTGTTATTTTTTTTTAAATATTACCTCAACCGTTGTAAAATATAACCTTAAAATTTTAAAATCTAAATTTTGTGATACGTGTCATTTTTAAAAGCTGTAATAGGAGATCACACACTATTTGACATAAGAAATCTCAATTCCTACTAAACACATGATCATAGCTACTGAGGTAAATATTCTCTTATCCTCGTGACCAAATTATAACGATGAATAGGATATTTTGATAACAACGTACTATTTCCGTTATAAAAAAAAATCATATATTATACATTTTATAAATATTAGGAAGATGTTTTACATTTTTGTAACATTAAGCATTTACCATTCTCAAAAGTGAAAAGATTATTTCAAAATAAATAAAAAGAAAAGTGAGAAGATTAACCGATGAAGTATTAAATTATTTGTATTTTTAGTAATTAATTGTAAAAGGTAAAAGAAAGCGGGGAAATCGAAAAAGAAAGAAAAGGTTTGAATTAAAAAAAAAAATACATACATAAAATATGGATATTCAACTACCTACATTGTCCTCCGTCCCTGAGATGAGATTCTCTATGGCACTTGGTGTGCCATTATGTGTGTCACCATTCACATAGTGATGGAACCCACTAATAATGGGATCCACCTCTATGTGAGTGGTGGCACACATAGTGGCACACCAAGTGCCATAGAAGATCCGCTCTCCGTCCAAGGATTGGTTAAGCAAAAACCAGATGGCGATGCTACCGGCTTATGTAGGAATAATCTTCAGCTAAATATAAAAAGATTAATTATCGACAACTTTCAATGTTGGTAGTGACTTGTCTATATATCCATCCGTAAGAGTTTCCTAACTTTTGTTATAAGGGTGTTACAATGTGGATCCTCCTTCGGATAACCTTAACAGTTACCCTAATTGTATATTCATGCATAAACCAAAGAAAGAACATAAAGAAGAAGAAAAAAAAGAGGAAGAGGAATATATACATACGTATTTATATTTGAATATACAGTTCAATAGAAATTTATTCGACTCAAAATTTAAATAATATGCAAATCTATGAATCACATTGATTTATCAAATTAGTTTGATGAATCATAATTAATATCAACTGTGATCCATAAAAAATCAAATATAATTTTTTAATATCAACGAGAATTACAGTGTTAATCAGAAATAACATCATGATCTATCAAAATAAACGATCAAGTAATATCAATTAATAATTATACATCAAAATATATTGTGGTTCGCAAAGTTCGAATAAATTTCTTTATATATATATATATATATATATATATATATAGAAAAATGATCAAATACAAATCATAAATATCGTATAAGCGTGCGAACTGTTGTATCTTAGTACCTTTTTGTTGTATCTTCGTTAATTTTGTTGTATCCTAATTTTTTTTTTATCTTAATAAAACTCCATTGTATATTATTACGTTTTTGTTGTATCTTCGCATCTTAGTTAGTTTGTTGTATATTTACGATATGTTGTATTTAGTATATTTTTGTTATATCTTAGTTGATTTTCTTAAAAATTTGTTGTATTGGATCTTTATTTTATAAAATTCTGATATTTAACTAACATACAACAAAAATGTAGTAAGATACAACTGGTTCGTACGGTTTGTACGAAAAAGTGATTTGTAACGAAATAAGCCCATATATATATATATATATATATATATATAGGAAGGATATAGAAAGGTGCTCAAATGAAAACCAATCCTATATAGAAACTATAGGAACCAATTTTTATGGTTGAGATTATATTCATAATTAAAACAGTGATGGCGAATTTATAATTAAATAAAAAATTTGGGCAATTCTGTCAATTGAAAATTGGCTTAGGTGTGAACACAAAT
>JAOWAN010000054.1:833988-868879 GCA_028566635.1 Lobelia cardinalis | reverse complement strand
TTTTTTTGTTTTTTTTTTTTTTATGTGGTTATTGTGTGGGGGGGGGGGGCGCAAGAGAGGCATGTTGTCAATGTCACGAATTGCTCCGAACTGAAGTTGACGGTTATTCCCAGGTAACCTGACTGGATATGGGGTGGGGAATGGGGATTTCCTGAATTCCGATAGTGGAGAATAAATGGTGTACTGTATTTGTAACCCCCACCCATACCCGAACTGCTAACTATTCAATAGAAATCTATTCTCTATGTATCTTTAGTTGCAATTTACATATTATTCTTTGAAGGATTCTTTGTTTTATTGGAGTTGCAAGAATATAATCATCAAATATATTTCTTTATATGATCGTAACTTGATTAAGTTTTTGGATTTTTAACGTGAAGATGCTTTATAGTATATATTTTTTAATTATTGAGTTATTTTTCAAACAAATAAGGTGCAGCTTGGAATTACTTAATACGCTAATTAAGGCTATTTTCCCATCATTTTTTCCAATGGTGAGGTGACTATAAATTTTCATTTCTTGTTATTTAGTCATGGAAAACATTCGAAGAAATCCCTTGGGGAATTCCCGATTCCCCGTTATCCATGGGAAATGGAGATGTGGGTATGAATCAATTCCCCGTTGCGGTTTGGGGTATGGAAATGAATTGGGAAATGGGGATGGAGTACCCTTCAGTTGTATCTGATATTTCAAACTACAACATTTAATGAGGTTGGGGTTGACATATTTTGCAGGATGATATGAACTGCGCTGAGGGTTATGTGAGATTTCTCTGTCAGTGGTTACTTGACAACTGCCTTGATGATATGGAATTTATGGTTGAAAAGTTCGATAAGAATGCCATTAACAGGTTAAAAATGGTTGCTTCAAGCAAGTTTATTCGCCTTTCGTATACAGAAGCAGTGGCAATTCTCGAGGAAGCTTCTAAGGAAAGAAAGTTCGAGAACAAAGTGGAATGGGGGATTGATTTGGCATCTGAACATGAAAGGTTGTAGTATATGATTTCTGTACACTTTATAGTTGTTGCGCCTGAAATATGTGTACTGATTACATGATTTTCTGCCGTGTAGATACTTAACCGAGGTGAAATTTGGAGCACCAGTTATTGTCTACAACTATCCCAAAGGAATCAAAGCTTTTTACATGAAAGTGAATCCTGACAACAAGACAGTAGCTGCTATGGATGTACTCGTACCAAAGGTGTGTCTTTTTTCGTACAGATTTTAAATGATATTCTGAACATGAAACAGCTTTAGCACTGTGAGCAACCTCATCTCTCATTCTGTCTATCTTCTTTGTATACCTTAGCTTATGAAATTTGTTCTCTGCAGGTGGGGGAGCTGATTGGAGGAAGCCAGAGAGAAGAGCGTTATGAGGTCATCAAAGAAAGGTACGACTTATTAGATGCGGAATTACCTGGTTTTGATTCACTTTCTAATGTAAAAAGAAGCCTTTGAAGATTTGGGGATATAGAAGAAAGACAGGAGAAGGTGTAAACTTAGGCCCCATTTCTTAGTGTCGTCTTGTTATTTGGTGAGGAGTAGGATAAAAGAAGAGAGAAACAGAGGGAAAAGTGGTGGAAGCAAAGATAAAATAAAATCATGGTATTGTGAGAAAACAAAAAGGTTCGATGATACTACATGGAAAAGGCGGGGGGAGAAAGAGAGGGAGAGACCGAAAAGCCAAGTTTGCAAGACTAAGAGGCCGAAATATGGGAATTTGAATTCGGATGTGTTCATTAGGATATTATTTTGGATTTGCTAAGAAATTAGATGCGACTAATTATCATTTCGGGACATTCCATTAAAAGGGAAGGCTATTTTGGGACAGCGTGTATTAACGTAATACTTCCTCTTTTCAAATCGAACTCCCACTTTTCTTTTTTGAAAGTAAATCTTTGGTAAAGGTGTTCTCAACTTGCTAAAAAAGAAGAGTCAAAATAAACTCTTGTTCGGAATTGGAGTATAATCAATATCACCATCATAGGATTATGTTACATCTTAAGAACTTCGGTATCGAGATATGAAAATAGGGTTTGAGATCACCTGTCCCAATCTTATGTACCTTTATGTGTCCAAAGTGTAATAACATAATATGTATCCGGCTTTAAAAGGAAACTAATGATGATCTGGTGTTCACATAAAGTGCCTTTATAGCCGCCTAAGGGTAATGACCCCTCCCCGTCATGAATCCTTCAGCAAAATCCTACCTCCATGGAACTAAAGCAAATCTCCTCAGTGATTGATGAAAAGTTGAAAACGACAAAAAAACATGTTTGAAGGCCTGTAAAACTAAGGAGTGGTTCCACAATATCTGTTGTTTTGAAATTGGGAAATGCTAACTAGTACCCGTAGGGCAATGGTTAAGGTACAAACATGACAAGTTTTGCATTGAAAATCATGAAAAGATGTATAATGACATCCATAATTGCTTTGGTTCTAATTTCCTAAACTATTTCCCATTTTTGGGAAGCTTAACTAGTGCCCTTAGGGAACTTGTTAGCAAGACCCTTCTAGATTCAAGCTTTGGTTCCTGTTTTAGAAATTGAGTTCTTGATTAGACACAGACTTTGGGTTGTTAAAAACAAGTATTTGTCCAATCTTGGGAGATATTACTTTGGTGTTGATTTAACTTCAGAATTGAGGAAAAGAACAAAAATGGGGAAAATTTTGCAAACCCTGATAATGGAGAAAGAAAATAAAACCTGGAGCTGGTTCTGTTGAATCTCTCTTAGAGAAGTAAATGCTCTCACTTGTTTAAGGAAATCCATTTATAGATATTTTTAGTATGCCATTTGTTTCTTGTTTGCTGAGTTTTAAAGATAGAGAAAGCACAAATCAATTACCTTGTATAACCTTAAACACAAACTAACCTTTTGAAATCCTTGAGTCATGTGAATGTAAATCAATGGGAATAGCTAGTTGGCTGATGATGCCAAAGAGATGCAAGCTTGGTTGGTGGCTAGTACTGTTGTTTGAGTGACATCATGATGACTTGCTGCCAAGAGAGGAGATAGTGGTGTGGGAGCAGGGAGGAGCAGCCTAATAGGAAATTATCGTGAAACGGTGAGCAGATCTGCATGGTGAAGGTGAGTCCAAAATGAAAAGAGGGAGGAAAGAGTCCCTGTTTGGAATCTCAAAAGTAAAGAAAGTTTGTTGCATAAATGTACATGTTATCTGTAGAGTTAGGGACAGTAAATGGGATGGAAAGGTGAGACACAGGATCCCAAGGCGAAAACAGATGATGATTTTGAAAATGCAAAATGAGTAACTCTTTGAACTGTTGAATGGGAATGGTCATCTAGAAATGCATAAAACTGGAATGTGGAATGTCTGCGTGTTTCACGCCCCAGTTGAGGCCAAGAAATTGTTTATATTTCAAGTTCTTATATCTTGCTGCCTTGCTGGTTATTTTACTCGGTTGATTGTCGGTTTGCTTATAGCATGTTTCCCGAGATTAATGATGTGTGTTTGATATCTTCAGTCAAAGTTAATTGCTGCTTTTGTTAACTTGCAGGATTTTGGAAATGGGACTGCCACTTGAGCCATATGAGTGGTACCTTGACCTTCGGCGCTATGGAACAGTCAAGCACAGTGGCTTTGGCTTAGGCTTTGAAAGAATGATTCTTTTTGCCACGGGGATAGACAATATCAGAGATGTTATTCCTTTTCCCAGATACCCAGGAAGAGCAGATTTATAAATTCTCATATCATATTTTACTTTTTAGTCATTCTAAGTTAGGATTCTCACTATTAGTACGAAATTGTTTTCTTTTTCCCTTTTTTTAAAAATGAAGTTTGTAATACACATTGGAGTTGATAGCGGTTTTTGGTGTCCACTTGGTCGAAAGTGGTATGCTTTTCTCGTGTTTATGTTTTTGCAATTAATTTCTCTTAGCAAGATTGTTCCGTGCCGATGAGATGTAAGGTTTAGTCCTTATATTTTTCGGGTTTAGTCACTTGGTATTAGCATATCCCTTCCGGTTGGTTGGGGGAGGTCTTGGGTTAGTTTCAAAAAAACAAGAAAAAAGAAGACCTCTCTCTCTCTCTCTCTCTCTCTCTCTCTCTCTCTCTCTCTCTCTCTCTCTCTCTCTCTCTCTCTCTCTCTCTCTCTTGTTCGAATCGGGATTTTCGGTCTCATTTGGTGTTCATATTCTATCTCAATATCCTGTTTCGAGTTTTTAAATACACACATTTTATTAATTAAAATTTAAAATTTTATAATCATCTTTTAAATGATTAGGATAGAGTTTTAGAATAGAGAATAAAATAACAAATGAGACAATTATTGAATTAGGAATTAGGAACGGTTGCTCATGTGTTTCGAAATGAAAGCTGCAGCAGTACCGTTTTCATAGACGTGAATGAATTTATTGTTGCGATGAAAAGAGTAACGTCTTTTAAATAAAGAAAACAAATCAAATACTTCCTTTGTCTCGTAAAAGAGATAAATGTAATTAATGATCATAAATAGTTGGGTGAATAATAAAGTAAAATAAGAAAATATTGACAAAAAAAATTTTAAAAATCCTAAAAGATCAATGGGACAAATTTTAATTTTTAAAAAATTATTTATTACCGGACGGACGGAGTAACAGACAAGACTGAAAAGTGGTAAGTCAAAATTGAACAATTATTTGGGGGATGGAAATAAAAAAAAAAAAATCCAAACAAGAAAAAGGAAAATGGAAAATTCAACGTAGGGTGAAAATGGTCAACCTTTCTCGAGAGAGGGAAGGGGTGGTTTGGTAAAACATTAAGGGGTACGTTTGAAACTATAATTCCCATTGCAATTGAATTGGTACCGGGGCGGAAAAGGAGAAGGCTAGGTAGGTTTTGTTTATCACTAGCACTTTACCCGGTGAGAATCGGGACTCCGACCTTGAAATACGTTCTCTGTCTGTGTGTGCGTAGTCTGTACAGAAATACGAACCAAAGAGAGAGAGAGTTGGAATCCATTAATCCAATCCAATCCAATCAGGGAAAACATGAAGAAGCTAGCGAGAAAAATGAACAAATCTCTGGGCGGAGAAGATGAAGACAATTTCTCTCTTCCCACCCGCGACGATTCCCGTCCCATTGACTCTCAAGGTCCTCTCTCTCTCTCTCTCTCTCACACACACACACGCGCGAATGGTAATTAGTTGATCTATTGGGGCTAATTAATTAGTTGTTTGAATGAATGCACACAGAACAAGAAGAGATGGTCCGCTCATTTGAAAGGTCTCAAGCTCAACAATCCCTTTTCTGGCGGGTACATTCCCAATTCCAATCCATCCATGGACCATCTATCTATAATATATCTATCTATCCAATCATCGCCCTGCATTCATTTCTTTCGTTTAACTGATTACCACTCTTAATTCAGTCCATACTAAAATTTGGGTTTTCTTTTTTGTGTTTAATTGTAGAGCATTTTTGCGACCCTGCTCTTCTGCTTCGCTGCCTTCCTGGTTTACTCTATTTATCGTCAGACGTTCACTCCATGGGAACTGGTATAAACTTCATTTACTTGTCACCGCACCACGCGTGCTTATTTACACATTCATACCCGTACATTGCGTTCATGCATACTTGCTTTTTCATAATTGTTTTCCATTTCATGTCACCCCATCTGTGATAGTTTCTACATGCGTGACCTTTATGGTAGAATTACTTGCTCTGAGCATCTCTCAATCATGTGTAAAATTTATTTATGCACGTGATACAAAATTCATTTTTATATCAATCAGCCTAAAGCGCAAGTGTTCAATTATATGAAATTATGGGTCTTTGCTTTCTGCAAAACCGTTGGAGTCTGATCTCAAGTTGCCAGTTGGTGTACGCTATCAGAAATTGGGTAATGGAACAGTTAGTTATGGACAGAGCCCATCAGTACAATCTAGGGTTAACTTCACCCTTAGTGGAACAGGTATTAAGTGCATTCAATTGCTTCAAAATCAATGGATTTTCAAGAGAAGGTTGAGGGTTGGAATAATTTTATGACAAGAGTTCTTGGATTTCCTTGGGGATTCTTGATTGGTGAGCTAACTATTGTGCAAAGGCATATCCTTTAGTTAATAAGATCCAAAAGGGTTATCAATCTAGGGGTTGCAGAAATAATAGGCATATATAAATTATTGTACGTCAAATAACATAATAACATCAAAAAATTTGGTTTCAGATAGCATAACGTTTAATTATTTTTTAAAACTGGATATACGGGAAAATTTGGTACGAACATCTGTCTTAGTAACAAAATGTACTACAGAGATTGATAATTCTACTCCCTCCATTCCAATTGTAGGACTAAATTCGGAAATTAAGAAAATTGTTGAAAACTTATTAATTTCTTAAAATACCCCTCAACAATCTACCCATGTTTATTTATCCTTCACATTTAGGTGTGTAGATTGAACTGGATGAATATGAATGCTTACAGAAGCTGACTAGTGACTACTGACTAGTACTTTCTCTTCATGTTCAATTAAGGGATATGTTACTGCTGCAAATTGACGAGAATTTTCTTCAAAAGGAAGGAAAAAAAAGTTAATATATTCTAAGGAGTTTTCGATGTTTTGCAACACATGTTCCATTTCTAATCTGAAGCTGATCTGCGACAAGGTGCTTTTTCCTGCTATCGTCTACGGAAATGAATGTTTGAGCATATTAAGTGCTTGATTGATCTTTAGTTTTCTTTTATGCAAGGTTATTAGTTTATCTACTTTTTTATGATTCTGATATTCTTGATGAACAGCGGTATCATGCCTATTTCATGGACGAGGTTCACTCATGGATCATAATAGCTGCAGGTTTGCTTCTTCCCTTTTTGATTCTCTTAGCTTTTTAAGTACTCAAAGTGGTGTAGTCAGGATCCTTTGGTTAAAATATTGATTGCCCAGTATTTTCTTGCTGTGACACATTCCAAATCTGAGACTTCTTTCACGTCTGTCTTTCTTGATCTTGATTTCACTTATGTGTCTTTCTTTAATTTGACTCAACTGTTCTAATGTGCTACAGTGTATAGAGCTCATGTAAAGTTGTACTTGTTAAACTCTATGCGTGGACTAGAGTAGCCCTTATCCTGTCTTCTACAAATCATCCAATGGCTGAGGTTTGAAGTTCCTTGCATAATTAATAAGATGACTACAGCTGTTAGACAGATACTCCTTCCGTTCCCAAAAAAATAGGCCACTTTTCTTTTTTTGTCCATCCCAAAGTAGTAGTCATATTTCTATAAATAGCAATAATTCTATTGTAGTTTAGGAAAGGTACGAGTATATATAGCTCTCCCCTTAAAATGTGTGCAAGGTACAATAACACTATTTTTCTGGGACGGAGGGAGTATAACCTAAGATTTAATTTTGGTCCACCTGTAATCTCTTAGGACAACTTTTCTGTCTTAAGTTTCCTACTTGGGGTTTGGTAATGCACACAATATTCTTTTTCCTTGCTGGATATTGCGACATAACTTATCCCCATTGGTTGATAGACTGGGCTGCAGTTTTGGTATGCTCAGTGGCAATTGCAGGTATGCTACATGATTCAAAGTTTCACAGACGATGGCTTTGGTACTCCTGCGGTGCTGGCTTTTTGCTAGCAATCTTCTGGTTATATCTCATGCTGAAGTAAGTGAAGTATGAAGAAATTACTTCAATGACATTTTTTCAAAACTGATAAGCTTATTACTCCATCCAAAAAAAAAAAAGAACTCAAACAAAGTTGTGTAAAATATTGATTGTCAAACGCTGAGGATCCCTGATCTCTGTGATCCCCGTCATTTGCTCATCCATTTTCTTTGCCTACCGTAGATTACCCAAATTCAGGTGGGATGCTATCTGGCTTCCTTTTGGGCCGCTAAGGTACACCTTGCATCCATGCTCCTATATATACATATGGGTGTCATTCACTTTCTTTTGTTTTCCCTGTCTAGTTTTACTTTGAGAAAGAGAGTCTGTTTTGCAATGGTTAATAATATGTTAAGAGAGGCATTGCACGTTGGAAATTGCAGTGGGGCGGGATTCTGCCTTTATGTGGACCATCTCCTGTCGGAATCATCCGAGGAAGTAAGAAAGCTCCGAGGTTACATGTATGCTTATAAAGCCCGCTAAAAAAGCCTTTTGTGAGAATCCAAGCAATCCATAAGACTGGAGGAAATGGCAAGCTTGTTTGAAGATTCAAATCGAAATGGACCTCTGGGATGGAAATGGTTTGTCATTCGTTCACATAGTATGCTTTCATGCAGATTTTGTACTTGTGTCGACATCATACTTTTGTGCATAACTTTAAGAAATGTACATGGTCTGTTCAAGAATGTAGATTTATTAGACTGTTATTTCCATTTCAAGAAGCCTTTGTTGTTATTTTCTTTTTCCATGATTGGTTCGAGGTTTCTTGTAAAGTTGATTATATTAATTTTGAATTTGTTTCAAGGGACCGAAGAAAACACATCAAGAGGGTCAAGAGTACATGCAAGGGTAATCAACAGTGGCCTGCACTTAAATAGTGAAAATTTTAGTCATTTGGACCAGCAATCTAGCAAGCTACATGCTGTTCATTCAAGTACATTCCATAGGCTAGCATTTCCTCTTTCTACAGGGGTTTAGGACCCCGGAATATAAAAAGTGCAAGTTAGTAACCCATGGATGGCGGCGAGAGAAGTGAGACGGAATGTTATACTAATTAGAATTTTCAATCGAGTTCCTCCACATCTGAGTGATGCTTCTTGTTTATCCTTTTGATTAATAATCAATGAAATCTTTGGTTGGGAGGATTGTACTTGGGATACATTTGGAAAGCAAGCATCTTGAGGTGAGTATAGGCATTTCCGTTTGATAAACATAACGAGCATAGCTTGCTGGGTAAGCGAACTGAGTTAGTTTCTCTGAGAGCCGAAAACCCAGTATGAGAGGTGGATTTCACACTCATTATCGGCCTTCTAATAACTAGTTCCCTTGATCACCATTCATTCAAGGCCGAAACTGTCCTTCGAGAATGTGGTTTCCCTGGACTATAAACCAAGTTCCTCTTTTCGTTTGCAATGTGAGGTACCTAGTTATCTTCTGGCAGCTGTGCCGTCCTGATACAGCTAATTTAAAAGACTATTGCGAGGGATCTCTTTTTAGTGTTGTGTCCAACCCACTCAACCTAGCAACCCTTCCGAATGAACCCTTTGCAAGCCAAGTTGAAACGAATCATAGTCAACACCATTGTCAACCCTAGTTATTTGAGGCAACAATGGAACAGCCTGCATTTTGTCATTATAAAGGAATTTTAAGGGCTTGATCGGATATGCGATCTTCATTCTGTTTTTGATTGTTTTAGTAATAATTGTATTTCTTGGATTTATTTTTTTAAGTATGATCGTTAGAAGTAAAAAGAGAGAAGGAAAGATGGCTTAACAAATGAGACAAGAAATGAAAACTACAAAATACAATCAAAACCACAAGATCCAAGCCTTGATATTGATAGTAACTACAAAAATGAAATATTGACTCACATGAGTTTAGATAAATGAGTACGCAATTGCAAAAATAACACTGCAAATCGGCAGCACAGTTTGCAATGATCGTTGCAAACCTTAATCATGCACGATGTTTACTGCAAAAAGAACCCAGTAAATTGGACTTCACGGCACATGCACCATGCTTACAATTGCCGAAATTCAAGCATTAAGCATGCAAAAGGGTATCATTTAAACATAACAACCAGTAGATAACTAGAAGTTTAACCTTCAGATACATATCAAGAGCAGAAGAGGAAGATATAACTCATGAGAAACAAGTATAGTTGACTACGAGAGACTGTGACACAAAATTGTAACTACCACAGTAAAATTAATACTGGTACTGCAGTCAAAATTCTCTGAAACAAAAATAGTCTCAACCAAAAAGAAAAAACCAAAGCAAACTTATCATTCGTCATCTTCAACAACCTTGGTGCCAAGTCCCTTTAGTCCTTCAGCTGGGATCTCTGCAACAGTAACAAGAGAGTAGAGCTCTTCCTTGGCATCTTCATCATCGTTCCTTTTGCGAGCAATGCGAACTCTGATCCGTCTGGGGACACTTCTGATTCCCCTGCTCCAGATGTGCTTATTGAGCTTCACGTCAACCCTCACATCTGTAGTTCCCATAGCTTTCTGTGCAAACTTTCTGATCTCCTTAATAGCCTTCGGAGCCTTCTTTTTGAATGTGCTGTCATCAAGAACATAAAATTATACAAAATTCAGTTGGAGCATCAATGAGGCCAGGACATTAGGAAGCATATGAAATTACAACACTTCTTAGACTAAGGTATAGTGCCGCTACTAGAGAAGGAATAACTAAGGATCATAAAACAGAAATTTCGCTGAGAATTCATCATTCCTCCAAGAAGAATCCTATTACATTGTAATGTTCCATATAAAGAGTCAACTTTCAAGATTTAAGCATTCAATTGCTATGATCATCAAACCTTTCAACAAACCAGTTGCACAATATTGTCCATATAGCACCAAAAATTCAGTAATAGTTACTTTCAAGGGAAGTTATGCGTCTCTTAAATATCTGATTTTATAAGGGAAGCTTGGGCAGCAAGAGAGCATACAAAATAAAGAATTACATTGCAAGGGTATGCCTATACAATTCATTATCAACCTAACAACAGCACACATCTAAGACACTGTTGAATAGCAAAAGAAAAACTTCTAAAGACCATGGCAAAGTAGGAAATGAACTTCCTAAGATGTCAAAGAAAATGTAACTCTAGAATTTTAAGTTAATGCAAGTCACAACATAAACCTTTCGATCTTTATCTTTTGGAACATGGAACTAGCAGATTTTGTAGTCAGATGAACATATAATTCTACGTCCCCAGTCCTCAGAAGATAGTGCAATGACTTGAGAGGAAAAGATTCAACCAAATTATTGATAGATGTTTATACACTAACATAAGTGCACTTTCAACACGGAGTTCCAAAATTCATGATTAACTTGCAGACGGTTCAACTTAAACTAAGAATAATATTAAGTTGAGCTCCCAAACTACATATATCTATTGCACCCTAACCGGGTTTGTTTTCCCTTTCCATATACAAAGCTAATATATTAAAAACACTCCTATAGTGAAATTTATAATAAACATGGATAAGTAAAAGTATATATTAAAAACTTAGGGTTTTTCGCGCGAGGCTATCTTTATTGATGAATGCAGTACTAATACCTAGGGACATTATCCCTAAGACCTGCACATATAATTGTTTAAAATGATAGACAGCTTGAAAGAGATTGATTTAGGTGATTCTCACACGCTACAATTTGCAGAGTTTAGTGAACGTTAAAAAAAAAAAGGCAACCAGTTTGAGCAACAAACACTAGATCACCAGAAGTGCAGAAATGTCTTGATCCATAACTTGAAAACTAGCAATGGGGAAACAAAGGGACATTCACAAGTCTAAAGTAGTATAAATCCAGAACAAGGAATGTTAAATATACCATCCGTGCAAGCGCTTGTGGAGATTGATGGTGTACTCCCTAGTCAAAACCTCCTCCTTTCTTCCTTTCGTCTTGTCCATTTCTCTCTTTCAAACCAAAATCCTTACCTGCAATTGTTTACAGCAAATATAAACATTTTTTCCCTTCATTTTCTATGCAACGCTATTTGAATTTTAAACAATCGCCAGAAAGTACTTTCTGTAACGTTCAAGCAATCGAACAGAGATCCAAATATTCAAAAACACTCTTACAGAGACAAATATATATACATATATACAAATAATCTACAAGTAACAACAAACTTCTATCGATTGACTCTTTAATTCAAGAGATACACACACATATAAGTGTATGTGTGTGCGAGTGCGTGTGCGTGTGTGTGTGAGAGAGAGAGAGAGAGACGAACCTACGCTGCGCAGCCGGAGTAGAGAAGCCGAAATTGGCGGTGTAGAGGAAGAGCACAAATTATAACGAGGTACCAGTCCACCAGAAACCCTAATCCTTAACCTTATAAAACATGTGGGCCGGATTCCAACATTGGTCCATGTACTTTCTCTCATACTACTTTTAGCCCCTTGACTCGCATTTTCTTGGCACGTTTGTTCTTCCGTCTACATTCTGTTAGTTTCTTGAGAAGTCAGTGTGCTCGTTTTCATCTATGCCCGGTGGCGGACCTAGAGAGTTGTATTAGTAAGGGCACAAATGGTGCAAAGTACGACGTTTTTTTTCGATATATTGGCACATAATGGAAAAATTTTGAATATAAATACTAAAGTATAAGCAACTTTCATTTTACAAGATAGATTTTGAACATGAAATAATCGAATAGAAGCTTTGCAATCAGGAGAAGGAGAAAACTGATTTATTTTTTGCTAAAAATAAGTAAAAATTTCTCGATAAATATTTTTTTTCAGTGGGGGCACATACCCCCACAGACCCTTTAATAGGTCCATACCCTAAGAAGGAAAATGCTAATAAGTGCACTCGTTTAAAATCTAAAAATAAAATGTATTAAGTAAACTCATTAATGCTCAAATGTTAAATTTTCAATTTTTTTAAATATTTTTGTAATTTAACAAGGACATTTGTTAATATTACCCTGTTGTGCTGCAATGTTGTTAATTTTCTGTAAATATTCATTTATTATGTGACCTTAGTTTGAAGTTAATTTGGTGGATTGGTGAGCATTCATATAGTTTAATGACCTCAATGTAAAGTTACTTTGGTACTCAATATTGTTGTTTCATATAGAAGCTTATAATTTATTAACATTTCTTTTTAAGTTTGAAATTTTAGGAAGAATTTATTTTAATAAGAGCTTTATTGGTCAACTTGTTCAGTTGTTCTCACCAATTCAGCCTAGGCAATCCAATAATATTTGGATTTGTGATATTTTTTCGTGTTAAATTTTTTTTTTTTAAAAAAAATATATATAGTACTAATTACTACATTTAATATAATTATCACAATTTTATTTCATGCCTAAAGTTGGTTTGCCTATTTTACCCCTAAAATATGGCACCTTGACGGACCTATAGAAAAATGATAGCACCCATATTTTTGGCACAAAACATGAAAACCAAACTAAAAACACAAGTTTTTAAAACACATATTTTCTCTCTCTACCTACTATTTTTACATACCCCTATATCATCTTTATATCCTATCAAACATCACATCAAATCATAACTATCACCCTCTCTCTTTTTCTCTCTCCATCACTATCATGTAAATTATTAAAAGTCAAAGAACAAAATTGTAAACTCCTACAAAACCAAAACAAATACAAAATACAAACAAAAGTAAAACATATCAAAAAACTCTACTTCCAAACGCACCCTCATATACAATAAGAGAGATGTTGGTAAATGAATGATCATTGCAAAAAAGTAGCTTTCGTTTACCCAAAACAATACAAGTAGAGTAAACTTTTTCTTTTTCTTTTTTTTTTTTTGAAACGAAGTAGAGTAAACTTAATTTGTCATATTTGATAATAGAATTAGATAATTATTTCATCCATGTACTATTACTTATGTATTTAATCTTAAAATTATTTTTTCTTATGGTCAGTACTTTAATTTTAAAAGGCTTACAAGTAATCTTTTTAAAAAATTTCGGTCAAACTTAATGAAAGTTTCGTTATACCCTCTCTATTCCATTAAAAACTAACAACATACTTAACTTTTAAGGAGTCTAAATGTTAACTTTAAGCCAATATTTGAACCCCTTAAAAGTTAAGTATGATGTTAGTATAAAAAAATAGTGAAGATATATAATGGAGAATTTTATTAAGTTTAATTTTAAAATTTTGAAATAATAACTATTTATAAAGTGTATTTAAAATTTAAGAATCGAACATAAAAAGAAATATTTTTAGGGTCAAATTCATAGATAAGTTAGTTCATGCACCAAATAGTTATTAAATGACAAAGAAAGTTTGAAAAAAAAAAAAAAAAAGAGTAGATGTTTGATGGACTTGATGAAGGGGTGAAATGGAGATTTCTCATCTACTAACAATAAATATTAAATGGTAGTTGGCACTTGGCAACCGAGTTAAATGGCCTAAATGAATAATTGAAGTTAAATGAACAATCCTGTGTGTTTTCCATGGGAAAACTAAAGCATTCCAATATCAAGTTGTTCTTTCTTGGGGAAGTGCAGAAGGAAGGTTCTGCTGTGTTGAAGAATCGCAAAGACTGATCTTCAGGTTGCAGTCATGTTCAGATGATGAGAAGAAGACAACTTCCATCAAATTATCCTGGCCCAGTCTTCTTTTTTCTTTTCTAAGCAAACAGCTTAAAATAACCAACAATGTAACTAATATGTTTCAGAAAATGTTCCCCAAGGTCTATTTTCAGCGATCGTTGACTAATTCTCTGTGATCGTTGACTAATTTACACCAAGTTTGATCAGACCAAAGTTGATCATAATTGAGGAACCATATCCTTTATATCAACTATGAACTGTATCTGGGATATTGTCTTTCAAGAAAACTCAACTGAGCATGTTATGCATCTTCTTTACCATCTAACTATGGCTCTAACCTGATCTAACCTTCCTCTCTGTAGTACACGTACACTTCTGTGTAATGGAGTATTAAGATTTCAGGGCACTCCGAGAATATCTCCATAAACTAAGAGCCAAAACTGCCGCACCAGCAAAGACAGCTAAAATCTGCAACCATGAGAGCAACTAGTTTTTAGCACACATTGGGGACTTGAACGAGAAGAGAATGAATATAATGAAGAAAAACAGATGGAACCACAAATTTAAGTATAGTTTCCAAACAAACGATAAAAATGAGATATCTAAGATCTAAAACAGTTTTACTGACCTTAGCATCTCTACCATAATAAGAGGGAATGAAAGACTTCATTAATTGGAAACGAGACGCCTGAGCCATTAAAACAACTACACTGTACTGCTTTTTGCAAGGAAATGGTAGCATTCTTTGAAATGCTAATTGCGCTGCGAGTGGTCTCAAGGTTTTTCTAACTTCTGAACGGCCTTCCTCTTGAACCTGCAGCAGAAAACTAATCAGAATTCTTCCAAAAGCAGCTACAATTGGAAAGGAATTGCATCTTTTCACGTGATATTAGGTCTTACAAGAGTCGCAACGAGGCTTAAAGCCATGAAACATGTCTCCGACAAGACTTGAACCCTAACCTCCCATTAGGAAAGAGAAGGGTTTACCACTAGATCAAGTGATCACTGGTCATATCAAAGAGTTCACTCTCCATCTTTAGGATGTCACGACATGTGCTCTCGCGCGTGCTCGCGTGTGTGTGTATATGTGTGTATATATATATACATGTATAATAATCATATAATCAATATCCTACATAATTTGCTCCTTCCATTCCTTGATTTTTTTTTTAAATTATGGATGTACAAGTTAACTTTGATCTGACCCAATGTCTAGCTTGGTTAGGATTTATACTAAGGCACTTCCTAACAGGTGCACTAAGAGGCGTATGTTGCATCATGTATGTGGTTGGACCATCCTAATCGATTATCTCCCATTTCCCCTACTATAGGGACGAGTTTTACCATTTTTAACTATTTAATATCAACATCTCTAACAATTCGGTACACCTATTTGTTCATTTCGGATTGTATCTTTACTAATTTTACCAGACACCCATCTTAGCATTCACATTTCGGTGACACATATCTTGTTTCATGTTCTTTCTTAGTAGCCCCAACACTTAGATCTATAAAGTAGAGCGCCTAATAGTTGTCCTAAAAGATTTCCTTTCAACACGATTGGGAAACATCCATCACATAACACTCCGGATATACTCTTCCATTTCACCCATCCTAATTGATTATATTTTCAGTGTAATCTCCTACTATCTCATTCTGATTGATAATGGATCCTAAACATCAAAGTTGTCTCCTTGAGGTACGTCTTGACCATCTAGAGTTCTAGACTAAAAAGTTGCCTGTTAATACTCATTTTACTTCTATTTTTTAACACTTCGACTTCTTGCCACTTTTCTGGCTTATCGTTGACTCCATCTTCTGTTTCATTATTAAGGACAATGTTATCTGCAATTCACATGCACCATGTTACATCACCTTGTATAGGCTCGTTTGTCCACCTTGTAGATATAAATGTCTCCAATAATATTATTTCCACTTATACATATATCAAATATCAACTTGATATTTAAATTAATACTAATTTTATAAAATATCAACCATTTGAAAACAAGTGTCTTTCTGACATTTTATCACTTTTATCTACAATCTCAACCATATGTGCTTGTTTGATTCCACGTATTACTTTTTCTGGTAAAATAGAAAAAGGATACTCCATCCATAACGAGTGCTACTTTAGGAAAAAATAAATTGCCCCAAAATGAGGCCCGTTCCTTCTCAATGAACAAACTAATTGTTTCCAAATATCATGTGCCAATGTGCACTTCCAGTGGTACTTGCGGGGCACAAACGGAATACAGAGAACTCATCTGGCATTTCTCTTTTGAATTTCCAGGGAATGCTTTGATGGAGGGAAGTATTAAAATAGCACTTCCTTACGCAACTAAAATGTCACTATCAACTCTAAGAGTTGCTTTAGGCTCTGACCAGCAAGTCGATTTGTAGTGATTTTTGGCTATTTGATATGATATTTTGTACTCATTAAAGTGAAAAAATAGAAGAGAGATAGAGAGAAAATGGTGGGACCCTTGAAAAATAAAAAATCATATCACTTATCTAAGAGTTCCAGATGTCTTAAAAATTTAACATTTTCTCAAAATGAGACTCCATGAACACACTTTTCAGCAGAATTGCAAATCGAGGTTAACTGGATTAGTTTCTATTCTGCATCACACAATGTGATAACCAGATTCAATAAACATGGCCTTCATACAGCAGTCACTAACCTTAAACGTAGCTCCAACATCCCCAGAATAGATCCTCGATTGATAGCCGTGCAATATCCTATCCAGCCAATAGTAATTCTCCTGAACAAGTATAAACGCGTCAGGAAAATAGTCAGCTCCCTCCCTCACACACACACACACACATAGAGCAAGTTTGACTTAGAATTACCTGCAGTCCATTTTCATGGGCCCTTTGTTCAATTTCCAGTACAGTTGAAATATCAGCATCTGAAGGTCCTTCCTCCTGAAGACGTAATATCTCATCCAAAGCCAGATCAACCTACGCAATATTGCAGAACAATTAAGCCAGTTCAGCGTCCCAAACTGGGAAAACAAAATCATTAGTTATACGAAAAACGTACCAATGATGAACTTAGCTCAGGATCACAAGAAAAATTTACACTAATATCACCACGAACGTCACCAATTCTTGAAGGTTTATTACCACCAAGAAACACCGAAACACCAGCTGAGTAAATCTGGGAGATGGATAACATCCAATCAAAGTTTAGCCAAATAACGAGGTAACTATGGGAAGATAACAGGTGAAACACGTAAAATCCAGCTCACAGGGAACTAAGGAAAGATAACAAGTGCAACATGTAAATACCTGCCCGTGCTTGAAGCGGAGAACCTGCATCATTTTTGCTTCCAGAAGCTTGCTCAAAAACCCAACAAAATGGATGTCTTCCATCTACCATACAAAGAGAAAAAGCATCCGACTCAGCCAACAAAGGTCATAATTGATTTCTCGTAAATTGCGGCTTTATAATAAATATAGCAAGGCACACACCATAACCTCATTCTTCAGCTCAATAGGAAAGCATAGCTGAACAGAACACTGTGCTTCCACCATAGGGCTGCGAACAACTTCCCTACAAGCATATAGGTTAATTGAGCCAACATATAGAGCGCAGATGAATCAAAGTTAATGTGGGAACTAATAATAGCATGATGAAAGCTCAGTGTTTCAAATGAAAGGAAAAACTAAAGCACAGGTTTAGTAACTTATTGAATTCTAACACTATAAAGCAGGAGCCCTTAATTTGAAGCCTTGTCATAAAATTGACATTTTAATTTTGCCAATCTAGCCCTGAAATTCACATAGGAGTGTCCAAACGTCCACTACTTTGAAAAGATTTCCAATAACCAAATTGTAAGTAAATCCAAGAATTTCACAATTAATTTATGAAATATTTGCAATTTACATGCACGAGCAAATGCGTGTGCGATAGTTACTGGTTGAATACAAAGAGGGAAGAAGCAGATTTACCTAATTATGGAGGAAGGAAAAGTGAAGGGCAAGCCTTTGAGCTCATCACGGCTGAATTTCAAAATTGGTTCAGCAGGTCTGGGAATTCCACCCTGTATGGCAAACCAGTTATAAGATGACGTGTATAGGACACATGCTAGCATGTGAGAGGACTAGGCCTGGCAAAATGGGCTAACGAGTTGGGTTGGGTTGGGTTGGGTTATAGTAGGTAATGGGTTGGAGTGGGTTCAACCTATTATCATCCATTTTAATTAATAGGTTTAATGGGTTGGTTATAACCCAGATCAACCTATTGGATCCTCTCACAATAACACATACATAGTATTATACACATTTTTACTTCCATACACTCACATGCATTATATCCAAAGCTCCTCAAATGGGGCAGAACTGAAATTAACCCCATCCACCACCATCATAATCATCATCCCCCTTACCATTGACGACCAATTCATATCTTTCTCTCAAAAATCAAACCCAATTCATATCTTTCTCTCAAAAATCAAACCCAATTCCTTAAGCGATACGAGGAGATAAATTGCACTACCGATAAAAGCGACACGTTGATCCCAAAGCGCAGCTGCAGCAACAAGAACTCCTGCGAGGTGGACAAGGATGTCAACTATTTCTCTCTTATTTTTTTATTTTTTCTCTGTTCTTTGCACTTTGGGAAACTTGGTCTCCCTCGACAATTCTTTCATCGTTATTCTATCCCTCCTCCGAGATTCTATAGGTACGAATTAATCAAACATAATATGCAGAGAAATTCAAACCATTTCTTTAGCCGAAAGTTAGGGAGGGTATTTCTTTTGGGGGGTGGGTGGGGGGATTTGGAACGAAAGGTCGTCATTGTGCATCTGTTTTGGAGGTGAAGAAATCTTAGTGAAGTATCCTACACTAAGCTTCTCGGTTAAATTTGGAAGTTTGACAAAATGGAAGAGATGGAGGTACTGGTGTGTGGTCGGAAGCATCGGCGACGGGAATGGTGGCTTGGAAGAGATAGAGAAGAGAAAAAGGTCTGTACGGTATTTTTCTTCAGTTAGTAATCGTAATGGGTTGTAATGGGTTTGTAGGTTGACCTGGTCTAACCCATTTATATTGATGGGTTATAATGGGTAACCTGTTTGAACCTATTAACTAAATGGGTTGGGTTGGGTTGGGTTTAAGATAAGTTGGTTTGGGTTGCTTAGTGGGTAATGGACTCATTTTGCCACAGAGGACTCAACTTACCAAATACTGCAATATCAGGGGGCGTGCAATAGCAGGATCGATGTTCCCAACAACTACCACGGTAAAAGTTGAAGGATCCTTGAAACAATTGTTGAAATATTCACAGGCTTTCAATGGATCAACTTTTCGAAGGTTGCCTGTTCGAATTGGCTGCAGCACCAGAGAAAAATAGCATTCGAATAAGTGGGGCAGGCAGCAGCGCTGAGAAATATAAGCTAGTATCTCAGGCTTACCTTGAAAAAGTAGGAGTTTCCATAATTGAGCTCTCTCACACGGTTTGCAAATGCAGTATAAGGATCTCTTTCCTGAGCATGAACTGCTTCTTCTGCCATTTGCATCACAATTTTGACGTCTTCTTCCCCTGGTTCCACATTAGTTGTAAACAGCTGGTAGACCAGCTAACATCAAGCATAAAAGAACAGTTAGAGAAACATCAAGTAAAAGTAGAACTGATTGGTCATCATATGACTTGATAACGAAAGTGAAAAAGTATACGCGAAGGAGTGTATACACATTGCTAATGCATTGAGTAGTAAGAAATCTAAGTAATGCTACTACCTCCTATTTCTTCTGTTTGCAAGAGGAGATAAAAAGATGCTTGATTACAACCCACCTTACACAGAACAAAGAAACCTGCCCAGGTGTAGTGTCATGAGTCATGACCAAAATTTCTCAAGAGATTATAATCTTTTAAATCATGCCACTCTATCCTATTATAAATCTATATTATTGATTGATTGATGTAGTTTCAGATCAAACACTTAAGGTTGAATGACCAATTTATACAACATACTTTATCCGATTTCACAATTTATATAACATACTTTCAGAAATAGAAAAAAATATGAAACATAAATTAAAATAACAAATAATGCAAAGTAATTTGATTCCCATCCATTTCATTAGTCTGACTTGAGAAATGACGTGTGACAATAATTTGATCCGTGCATCTCAAAGAGTGGTTAGATAGCAATACTGCAATAGACTGTTGTTGAAAGTGTTCCTTCAAAAACCCTAAGTCCGCAATTAATTTCCACAACCACGCATGTGCATTGCACATGACACTAATGACATGCTTGGATGATGACATGGAAGCCCCATGATGGTATGGCGTCCATGTCAGATTGTCCATTAACTCCATCTACAAATTAAACACTACGTTGAATCGTTTGGTAGGTTATTCAATAGTACGCTGCATAACTGTTGCTTTGAAAGTACGCTTCATGAATTGGTAAAATGCGATTATTACATTTCATATCTGAGTATATTTCTCGAACACCTAAATGCAAAATGAAATAAACAAAATAATTAGATAACCAATTTCTACTAATTTTTCGAATTCACCACATAGATGAGGGTTTCCATGTCAACAGGTATGAAGCAGCGTTATACCCTTTTAACCAGGAATCAACAGATACTGGAGACGGTGAAGATGAAGACATAGTGGAGTCAGGAGATAGGGCAGCTAATCCGGAAAGCCTTCTTCGTGAATACTTATCAAAGCTAATCATTGACACTAATTGTTAGCAATAAATTACTTGCATAATCTGAAGTAATGACCTGACCAACCACTTTTCATAGTGATGTCTTCTCGTCATTGAATGTATGACTAGTAGGCATATTAACTCGTGCCAAGTGTCCCAGAAGGTCCATTGGTTCTCCCTCTAGCCAAGGATAAGGCTACGTGTCCCCAAGGGAGGCACAGTGATGAACCTCTGATCTCAGCCAACATTCCAAAACTACAACCAAGAGTAGTCGATAGCGGCAAATAGGGGCGCTATCCCTGGATAGCGGAGCGGATGAGGGGTCTGCCGCTATCCATCTTCAATAGCGAGATGGGTACTCATCGTGGCTGTAGCGGTGCGATTCGCCGCTTGAATAGCGGCGCGAATCGCGGGAAATAGCGGATCGGGGGCAAAATTCCTAAAAGCCCCTTACTTTGTTGGGGGAAATCTTGAAAACCTAGGCCAAATTAGGAAATCGCGGCTGGTATTTCTTCAATAGGGAGAGGCGAGCCACAGATCTAAACGCTTGACAAATTAGGGCTTGACAAATTAGGCAATCGGCGACTAGACTATCGGCAACTCCTTCTTCCTTTGCTTCAGCGACGTTCCCTTTCTTGATCTTCAATCGGTGACTTGTAAAGGCAAGTCTCTTTCTCGCTTTCTTCCTTTCTTTCTTTTTTTCTTTCCGAAGGTAAGTCGCCTTCTTTTATTCTGTCGGCGACTCCTTTTTTTTTCTTTCTGAAGGTAAGTCCTCCTTTTCTGTCTGTTGACCGGAAATTATCTTTCCTTCTTCCTTTATTTTGTTTTTTCTTTTCTTCTTTCTTTCTTTTTTCTTTTCTTCTTTCTTTCTTTTTTTTCTTCTCTTTTTTTCTTTATTCTGTCGGTTTTTTTTTTATGTCTGAAATTCTGAATTAATTATTCTTCAACAGTTCTGAATGTCTTATTTTAGTATTTATATGCATATAATTTTAGATTATTAATTATATAAAAAAAATCAAATAGCGGTCATCCCGCTATCCCACTTTCGGGGTCGGTGATTAACTACTTTGACTACAACTGATCTCAAGAGTGGAGATCTCTCGAATGTGGATATAACCTCATCAATTCAATCCCGGGGTGCCCTTCCTGCGGTAGCTTCAAACTAGGGAGGGGGCTTCCTCATGTCTCCTTGCAGGAGGAAAGCTGTGGGTTCCTCCCACACACCCAACCCATGTTTTAGGATTGTTGAAGCTGAGTTTGTTGAAGCATTTAAGTCCTGCAAGGTGGTGTATCACCAAGCATGTACCGAGTCCCTCGTCAGATGATCCATATGGAGTATCCCTTCTAGGGGAGGGTGATCAATATAGGGCATTGGATGTGCATAATATGTCTCAGGTGGCATGGAAACCAAGTGAAGGTATCATTCCACAATAGCAAGCCACTTTAAATTAAATCATGAATAAGGAAGCATAACAGGTATGTTTTAAGAATAACATACCTAAATTTCCAAAAACAAGCTAAGGAGAAAAATCAAAATGACTATCTTTTGTAGAAACAAACCTGCAATGCAGTTTCCAAATCCGAAGGTGAACAATCACCAGAGAAAGTTCTCATATATGCTCCAAGCTTTGTGCCAACTTCAGCTCTCTTACCAGCAAGCATATCCATTAACACTGATGGTCTATAACCAAACACACCAATTTCTCCAGCAATGGTTGAACCCATTGAGCATGAGAAGTATTCACTTTCTGGAAGTTCAGATAAACCTCCATATGAGAATCCAGTGAAGAGAACCTATTGAAACAAAAAATGTTAATAGGAATAACTGTATTAAACATAATGATGCGCCACAAAGAAATACATCTTCCTTTTGGTAGATAAATATAATATGTATATTAGATTCATCAAGTCCCCCCCCCCCACCCCCTCCCCCGTTACACTAGATGCACAAAGAGATACATGTAATCATTTATACAATCTCCTGGAAAGAACCATGTTTGACTACCTTCTTTTTAGGTCGTATGGACTTCAATAGCAAGTTACTAGGCATCCCCTTAATAGAGTCGTTATAGGGAACACATCTTTGTACCATATTCTGTCAATGATACTGTCTTATGGGCCTTTGAGGCCACTCAATCACAGCATCAGGGCAAGTGGCACATATACAGTAATAGAGCATTATTCATTTATACTCATCCATCACAAATGAACGCTGATTTTTGTTCATGAATGAAAGTTAACATTCATTTTGGGATGGAGGGAGTTGATGCTTTTACGAGACTCGCTATGATACACTAAGTTCTGGCTACACTTGAGGTTAAACTTCTATTAGAAGATTGTTAATTTAGAGAAAAAGGGTGAATATGCAAAGAACATTATTTGAGGTCACAAGGGTAAAATAATATTGGTGTCAAGCTTAGCTATGAAAATCATCACTATTATCTTGAAGCAGAGTGGTACATACTATAATGTACCTTGCTTAACTTAAGTGAAGAATTATATCAACATGTAGTTTGTTTCTAGATACCTTCTCCAGGGTTTAATCTAGAATTCAAATATAACCAAAGAGATAAGATGTTTGCAGAAAGGGCTCAAACTAGTGGTCATATAATCTAATTATATAAGGAACAAATGGTTAGAAGAATAGTAAAGATATACTGTATGGGACGACAGCTGTGAATCCAAGCCATAGGACCTTATAAATGCCCAGTCTTTAAGCCATCGGATTTCTATTCATATAATAACTTCCAAACATCACCCTGAACAAAGACTTCAAAGTACCAGATAAACACAGAGGTTTACAAGAAGAGTCGATACATAAAGATGGGAAGGCAGCTGCGAGCCCAAACCATACAATCTCCTTCATGTTCAGTTCACTAGCCACCGCATTTCTATTCAATAAACTCCCAAACATCACTTTAACAATATTTCGTGAAACGAAACCTACTGGTGGATACATCAAAGACATCCTTTATTTGTAACAATTTTTCTCACCAACTATATCCCACACATATCTGTGAAGTAGACAATAAGAGCTCAAGAATCCTTCTCCAACAATGAGATTCTAATAAAAACAGACCATAACTGTTAGAATCAAGAATCAGAAGCACAGTTTGCCAAGCATCTTAGCCTTGCAATAGTAAATTCATATTTAAAATAGTCCATAAAAGAAACAATATCTAGCTCATTGCTTTTTGGGGAACTAAAATCATACCTGATCATCAAAGAAATCTGTGCACTTGTAGCAAACACGCATGCCATTTGACATTATTATTTCTGTAGCTCCAATATTGGAATACTCAAACTGCTGCACTATATCCCTACAATAAAATAACTGACAATTCAGAATACGAACAGGAAAACCACAAGCATTGCATGAAATTAACAAAGTTGAAAAACTGCAAATGCACCAAAAAATAAGTGAAGATAACCTACAGACAATCAACAAAACCATATCAGCAATAGACCTCTTAAAAGAAAGTGTCTAAGTTGCAGCCTCTTAGAGAACTTCACGACTGGCTTAGCCACAGAGAAGGTAAACCGTCTGCTGCCTTCTAAACTAAATGCTTTTTGAACCTTCATGGCCTAAAATATGGTCAATGCAGGGACAATTTTCTAATACAGAATATCACTTACCAGGAAGCTACTAAGGCTCAATGTATAGTGTCTACAGTTTAAAAAACCACTATTACTAAGAGAACCACATGATTTGTATATTTTTATTGTTTAGATAAAAAGCCTTTACATTTATTTCTTGCAAATGAAAGAATTCTTTTTAGTTTCCTTAACTACTGTTTATGGGCCTGGCATCAAAAGGCATAAAAACTGAAGAGAACCATCAACAATGAAATCCCAGTAACTCCTTTGAGAAGACCACCTACCAGCCTTGAAGGAAATATTTCAGTTGCCCCAATTGCAACCCCTTTACCATTTTAATCCACTAGTGGGACGTGGGAGAACGTGGGGGAAGGAACATTTTATTCTAAATTCTTAGGTTTATTAAAGTGCACCAATGCGAATGGTTCACTACTTCATATGGTTGATATATATATATATATATATATATATATGGAAAAGCTATTCACCCCACCTTAGAGCTGAGATAAACCTCCTCCCCAGTTTTTATAGTGCAACTTTAACACCCGTAATTCTACTTGCATACTACTTAAATTATTAGAATATGTTGGCCCATTTAAACCTCCTCTCTTTCCTCCTTTTATTTTAAGGATTTTCATTCAAAATAAACGGTTGAAGATCCTCCCTCCTACCTCTACCGTATTTCTCTTCCTTCCGCCCATTTTTTCTACAACCCACAAACACACAGATTAGATCTAAATTCTATCCTATAATTTTCAAGCTGATAGATTATCATCTAATCAAAGGAAACAAACTGAAAAATGATTTTTTTTATCTCAAAATTTTCAGTTCGTAGCTATTATAGAACTTCAATCTTTAATCTTGAGTGACTAATAAATAGATAAAATGAGACTCTCTTTTCTCAGAGTTTAAGAACTTCTAGGGTGTGTTCTCCAACTGGGTTTTTACCCAGGTTTTTTGATTTCTGAATTTTCTCTCTCATTGGTCCCACAAATTTTCTCTCTATATCTCTCTTACTTTTTACTTTAATCATTACAAAATCCCAAAACCAAAAAACCAAACCAATCACAAGAACACACCCTAGAGTTCTTCGGCTCCTCACCAGAATTTCGGTTTTGATCAAAAACCTTTTCATGGCTTCCACCACATTACTATTGAAAGAACTGACGGGAGTGAATTAGTGGATATAAAAAAAATCAAAAATCCAAGCAGAATGTAAATATCCAGCAGCTTAAATGCAATTTCGTCTAAAATCTTGATTTTTGCCTGAATTGATCGAAGAAAGAAAAAGAACAAGAAGATTTAGTTGTTATGGAGTGAGTGAGGCAAGAGAACAAAGATATAGAGAAAAGGAGGAAAGTGTAAAATAATTGGCTTTCACTAAATTGTCCTCAAAAAAGTTATTTTAAACTATAACATTAGAGTTGTATTGTCCCAAAAAAGATGGGGAAGAGGATAACCTCACTTTAAGGTGAGGTGGATAGCTTTTTCCATATATATAGAGAGGTGCTGAAAAGATAACCTAAATATTGTGAGAACATTAGATTCAGTAGCATTGCTCTTAGAGTCAGTATGTATTTGTTCTTAGATTCTATTGACTGTAAAGCAATGCTACTCAATCTAAGTTGGTTCACGTTTTTCACAATATATATAGGGACTTATTCTACTAAGAACCACAAATAAATAAGAACCATAGGAATCAATAAGGACCATTAGATCAAAAAAAATCAGTGGCTCAGATTAAATGTAAAAAAAGACAATGACGATTCAAAAATTGGAGGCGTGTAATTGTAATATTGGCTCAAAAGAAGGGCAGTTTGGTCATTGTGTAGATGAAGGAAAGCAACACATTGCCCTTTTCCCTCTCTTCGCGCTCTCAATTTTTCGGTGAATCACCAGCATTCTTCATTATGATTTCTTGGATCCTAGTTATGTGGTCTTGAATCACGAATGTTTTTCTGTACACATTGATATCCTTGGATCCTAGTTATGCTTTTTTGGATCCTATTTATGTGTTCTTGGATCTTGCCTATTTTTCTGTACACATTGATATTCTTAAGTCCTAGTTATGCTTTCTAGGATCCTAATCATGTGTTCTTGAATCCTACATATATTTCTGTACACATCGATATCTTTGGATCCTACTTATGCTTTCTTGGATCCAACACAATATTAACTAAGATCCAACAAAAAATGTGTTCAAAAATATTTCTCAGAAATATATTCATCATAGATCTTGTTTGAAAAAAAACTCAATTTCGAACAAGAATCCACAACTAAAATTTTAATTTGGAGTCTTAGAACATCAAATATTTGCATTTGAAATAATAGAGGAGAGAGAAAAGAAGGTAATTATATAATTGTTCTTGTATTTCTAGTTTATTACAACCCTCCCACCGGTTTCTGGTTCTCTCCCATCTAATCTGGACTGTTCCTTAAGATTCAACGTCAATGTACTAAAGATTCAACGGCATCGTACTAAAGATTTAACGGGGAAAATTTTGCACAAAAAATATCCATCATGTATCTTGTTTGAAAGAGAAAGAATCTGCAATTAAATTTTATTTTTGAGCTGTAAATAATGAGACATTTGCATTTGAAATTTTAAAAAGGAAAAAAAAAAAAAAAAGTGGTTGGACAAGTTTTGATTCCATACTTCTAATTTTTCCTACACTCGTTTATTCTTTCTCCACTCTTATCTAGATTGTTAATTTGATGTTGATCTAAGGCCTTTTAATGGTTCTTATTCCATATTTATTAAGTGGTCCTCATTTGAACTCATCTCTATGCCGGGAGGTGCTCAAATGAGAACCTAATTAAAGGAACTTAAGAACTAATCCCCACCTATAGATTAACAAAATCAACGGCTTAGATTAGATGGGATGGGGAAAAACGTGCAGTGATAATTTCACAATTTCGTGGAACAATAGGGGTAGAATAGTCATTTGTTGTACGCTCAGATTCAGTAGGAACTTTGCTACATAATCCTTTCACAAACATAAGATATACTTGGATTCAATAGCAACTTTTCTACTGAATCCACACAAACATAAAATACACTTGGATCAATAGCAAACTGAATCAAAGATCAATACACGGTTATGAACGTACACATTCATTCACAAACATAAAATATACTTGGATTCAATAGCAACTTTTCTACTGAATCCAAGACCAATACATAGTTATGTTATTTTGACATTTAATCTTCTCAAGTGGGATCCACCTCTACCATCTCCAAAGCAGATTAAAGTTCTCTCATTCTCATTCAAATTTAAGAACGAATGGGTTCACCTCCTTCCTCCTCGTCTCGCCTCCCTAACTCGCTATCACCCTCCCCTATCCATCCCCCTCTCACTACGTCAACATTTAGAATTACACAGTTTGTTGATTTCCTATTTTAATTGAAGAAATGAAAAATTGTGAGTAAAAAAGAAATTGTTATCCAAGCTTTGACCCGCTGTTTGCCGACCAACTTCAAGCTTCTTTTCCATCGGCCGATGAAAAGAACAGAGGCGAAAGGGAGGTTTTGCTTAACGGTAGTTTGACGGTTTTGTCCATGTGTTTCTTAGTAATTACATAGCATGCTACCAATTTTTTGAAGGGAATTTAATCTCAACCATTGAATTTTGTCTAATCTAATGGTTATGGTTGGTTCCTAGTTTATTTAGAATCCGAGTGGAGGAAGACCCTACATGTATGTATATATATACACACACATATATATATATGAGCATATATTTCTTCACTACAGAAAATATGCAAGCACAACACCAGAGCTGTTCTAACGTAGAGCAATATATGATGGGGTGCCTTCGAGTCTTTCACTTCATGCAATGTGCAGTTTATATTCATCATAGTTTCAGACATTCTTATGAGGGTCTCCTCTATTTGGGAGCTGCAGTCAACACCGGTATTACAATATCAGTTTTTCTTATAAGACCTCATAAATGAATTGGGGTAAAGATATTATACTACAAATGCTTATCCCTCTATAGAATCAAGTTCAAGAAGTGGTTAACCGGATGACCCGGCATTGCTAAAGATGCCACATGAAAAAAAAAACAGCTTAACATTTTCATTATTGAGGCATTCATGCTATGCAATTAATGGCTTCAGACAGACTTGCATACGGAATTTAAAACCAAAGCCCAAAATGGGCCTAAAAAACATTGTATATCTGCCAAATTACGAACAGATTAAAGATCCAATCATAAGAATTTTGAATAATAAAAGTATTCAATGTAATGTGTCATTGTCTCTTAAACCATTTACTGGAGCATAAGGTTACAAACAAAGACAATATAATGAGATACTAGCAAGTATATATCACATCAGTCATAACATACCATAGCCAAACCAGAACTTCAACAACTTACCCTGGGGTTGGCTTTGAGCTAACAATTTCTTCTGGGATATCTTCATCATCCCAAGGAGAAATGCTTCTGTCTTTCTCAAGCGAATTGGTCTTCAACACAACGGCTTTCAGATCATCCACTGTTGCAATGGATTGAGGCTCAATTGTCTTTATGACACAGCTACTCGATGTTCGAAAATTCTCTGAGTACTTGGATACCTCAGATGCAGATATATCTAGCCATATAAAAAAGGATACAAGCCATTCATCACAGTGACCAATCTGTAACACAAGTACTCGGAATAACAATACTAGAGAAGCGTCAAAATTGTAAAACCTACTGGGTAAAATAGTTTTCTGAAGCTGTGCCTCATACTCAATTCCAACAACAGGTTCATTGCGGAGAAAATGCTGGGAAATGAAATTATAAAGGCATGAGGAGATGTATGGGAAACTGAACACAAAGAGTGAAGGATAAGATAAAGCAATACTTGTAAACATTCATCTCGTAAGCCAGTTGACTGCATTTGATCACGTTCCAAATAGGCGGATTCAATTTCTGACATCAGTAAAGCGCGTACAACAGATATTTCCCGTTCAGAAAACCCGTGTAATCGAACCCTAGCAACCTGGATGTAAGGTATCAGTAAAAGAAGAAAGGCTACATCCTTGCATGAAGGTCATAGCCGCAGTGGTGAAGCCAGAAATCCAACAAAAGGGGGTGGGTCAATTTTAATGAGTAGAAAAATATATCTAGCATTCTCAATTTGGCACAAAAGAGGGAGAAAATAATCTGTAATTCAACTTTTTGCTAAAATACAAGGGGTCATAATTAACAATATTAACATTTTTAGTGCTAAAAATTATTTTCCATAAATTTTAAGGTGGTAAAATGACTAGTTGCAAGATTAAAAAGTGGTCAATTAACCCCCTTAGGCATGCTGTAGCCTCACCAGTGATGAAAGGCATACCTCAGTAAGCATCGATTCCAAGGCCTCAATAGTTCCCTTCTTTTTGCAAGACGAAGTCATGATATAGGCTTTAACTGGGCGAACAAGCACATCTGCAGCAGCCGAGCATGAAAAATGTGGAGGATCCTTTCTTCGAGATATTTTAAAGAATCTCTGGTTTAAAGCATGAAAAAACATGGATTCGACGAGTAATTCCTTGTAATCCTTCACAGTCCTCAGCTCATTCACAGGCAGCTTACAGCTAATCATCACTGCAGACTATTACACCCAAATAAAAGGCAGTAATATCAAGTGCACAGATAATTAGAATAAACATTGAAGATAAGAGAAGTACCAACCCCAGCAGCTTCAGATTCCACAAAACATGATGTACGAGGTTCCTCATGAGATGGAACAGGAAAGTATGGTATAACTGGAGGGTCAGTCGCTGAAAGTTTACCACCAAAGTGTGTCTTTATCAACTCGACAACACTCTGTCACGGAAAGGAAATGTAAGAGAGAGGAATCCGTATCATTAACAAAGCATGTGAAAAAGGCATCCGAACCTGTGTATCAGAAAAATCTCCAATAGCTATAACAGCCATATTCTGTAAATGGTACCACTTCCTATAAAATTGCTTGACAATCTCAGGAGAAACGGTCCGAATCACCTTCTCCAATCCAATGGGCAACCGCTCAGCATACTGCAACCAACACATGAGGTTTTTGTAAGACATAAAGTCAAATTGATGAGTTGAATAAAGCTATGCAGTCAAAATCTAAACCAAGACGCAAAGAATTCAAGCATAAAACAATGGGACAAAGACACAAATGTTGCTCAAACAACAAAATAAAACACCAGACCTTGGAACCTTCCATCATCAGCAGCCAATGAGCATCCTGCATCCTCCCATTCGCATTCCTGCTTCCTCTCATTTCTTCCATAACAGCACCTCTTTCTTTTTCTAGATCTTCTGGTGACACTCGAATCTATAAAAGAAAATATGACAAACCAAATTCAGAAACCCAAACAATGTCCAACATATGTCAACATAGTTTGCCCATACCTCCGAACTAAATTCAGCCAGAACTGATATGGCTTGCGATAACAGTTCAGGCTTGTCAACTGGAACAAACAACTCATAAACAGTTTCCTCAGCAGATGTCACTGCATTTTGGCAAGCACCAAATTCCGCCCCAATACTTTCAAGAAATTTGACAAGATCATGGTTCGTATATTTCTTAGTGGCACTGAATGCAAGATGCTCAACTATGTGTGCAACTCCACGCTCTTCTTCCTCTTCCAAAACTGAGCTGCCATGAAGAATGAAAGTCAGCTAATGTCTTTCCTTTCCCATTCTTTTTCCTCTTTCTCTTTTTTTTTTTTTTTTATAAAATAAAAAAAAAAAAAAAAAAAAAAAGTAGACAAACACGGGAAATAGACGGATCCCCATCCCGGCATCTGCTGGAAAAGGCATATTACCTTTGACCATTTATGAAATGATTATCTATCATAAGATATCATTGCTCAGCTCTCCAGAAATATGTGCATTAAAAAAACAGAAATGTGAAAGGGCCATGATCCATCTGCACCTTCAGAACATAATTGCTATGATGTGTAAAGGAACAGAAAAACCTATAATTTCGAAAGGAACAGACCACATACCATGACCATCCATATATCTGTCTCCGCCTCATAAAAAACATGAGAGTGCATCTCTGCTTCTATGACATCACAAGCAGCCTCTGGAGAAAAAATTCTGCAGAAAACTACAAGACCACAAATCAGAAAGAACAAAAAGGTAAATAGCTGAACGAGAGCACACACATATACCAAGTAAAAATTAATCCACCTTTCACCACAGAACCATCATAGATAGCTCAATCAGAGAGTCGTAGACAAAACTCATAAAAACAGGTTTTAGTATGCCAAAGGTAGAGAAATAGAAATTGAAATGGTCAATTTTAGATATCTATAAATGTCAGTAACCATAGACAATTGAGAAGCAATCAAAAGACATCTCAGATTTTTATACAGGGAAATAACTCTACTCTCACCCAAATATAAAGTAATGACAATGGATATACATACAGAACTTGGGAGGAACGCATTGATCTTGCAATGGCCGTAGTAAATAGGAATTGATACATTTAAAAGAATGGTGCTCACATCCCAGTGCAAGTTCGGACAATACCAAAATTGCCATGGAAGTATATACTTGAGGAGAACATTCCCGTATCTAAATCATAGTTGGTTACGAAAAGTGCACTCGACTGTTAAGTCTGAAAGAACCTTCTGAAGACTGAAGAGTTATGCTTTGGTGTTGTATAATGTATGTCCCCACTGGAGAGTGATGTGTACTGGGTATTTTATGCTTGGCATTACATGTTTATATCAAGGAATCCGAACAGCTAGTTCGTGCTCGGGGTGGAAGCCAAGACTGATTATGTAAGGAGATAGAGGGCAAAAGCTTATGATATTGAGACACCTATTCAGGATGCCCTCCAACACACTTTATTTAAGTCTCTAATTGGAAACTCTTAAATGATTCAATTTTAAATCCCTCCATGAAATGAGATTGTGATCTCTATATAGAGAGAGTGTAGATGATACCGTGAATAATCCAATATTTTCTATAGTGTGTCATCCTCCTAATCATCATCCAAATGATCATAGAACAATTGTCCCTTGTGAACCACATTCAGCTCTTTCTCTGTCAATAATCAGGTCAGAGACATCGCATGTGTGCATCCTACGCATGTTCGCTGCATGTGCCTCGCTCTCAAATCCAGCTGCCGAATCAAAAAACCCTGGAGGTTCCCAAAATTGGCTTCTCTATTTTCTCATATCATTTGTCATCATTCAATGTGATTTGGTAACACAATAGATTTTCTATAAGCTTCCGTCCTTGTTCACCACTATCTTAAGTACTATTGATTATAACAGAGACAGGTAGGGGTAATACTTGCTAAACCTACATCGGCGGTAATAAGAAGTTATTACATGTGTGCATGCAGCGCTTCGATGCATGTGACTCGCTCTCAAATCTGGCCGCCACTCCCAAAATTGGCTCGATCTTGGGGTTTCCAAGGATCCTTGATTGGCTGTTGCACTTAGGAGTAGCTCGCCTGGCAATGCCCTAAGCCAGGAGCGATCCTGAGGGATGTAAGTGCTTGGAAGTCGGAACAGGTTGTTGCCCACTATTTTTGGTTGGTAAGTGTTTCCTTGGAATCCTTGATGGGCAGACCTCTAGAGAACTTCCAAAGGCCAAGTAATTTTCACTCTATGCATTTTGACCTTCAGATCATCTTGCTTGTGGAGACTTTTACATTGTGATTGTTGAAACCTAAGCGCCATTACCCTTGGGCTAATGTACTTGGCCTCTATCCGCCCATAGGCTTTCTCATGGGACTAGTACATTCTAATAAGCTAGGTTTTAGTTTGTGGATACAACGGATGTTGTGAGGCATTTATGTTGAAGTAGTGTGGCACAACCCACACTACAGGTGTTTTATGCTTTACAAGAGGTTGAGAATTGAGATGCAGAAATAAGGAAAAAGAACCCAATACTTGGATATGTATACTACATGAGATCAAAGTTACAAATTCTTTTCAAACCCTGCAATGAGGAGCAGGGTCCATTGGTTGACTGGGTGGTTTTTAGTGGATATGAAAATGTCAGAAATATTCCACCAGTTTCCAACTTCTACTGTATTTCCTAACAGCGGCAACAGACAAAAAAACATAGAACTATTACACATAAAATCGCAGTACACATAATAAAGGTGCAGTAAAATTTTATCTCTAGGCCCCCTACTACACACCAACAAAAATCTTTCATTATAGCTACCAGCTTTTCTTTTCTCTCAACTTTCTAAATTCATTTAATATGATTTCGCAACACTTTTCAATAAGCTCCCCTTCTTTTGTTCACCAATCACCACTCTCTTAACTACTATTGATTATAACAAAGACAACTACGATAAATACTTGCTAAACCTACATCGGTGGTAGTAAGAAGTTACGACAATCTTGCCCCTCTAGTTAAATATCTGCGAGGTTCCAGCTACATGCATGCTCCAGAAAATACAACTCCCTCCCATCCCAAAATAACCTTCCTTTTCTTATTTTTATGATCATAAACAAAAGAAACCGGAAAACTCATCCAGAACGGAGGGTGTGAGGTTTCTGCCATCTGTCTGGCAGATAGTCTTATCGATTAAAAGAGAGGTAGCTAAATGAGAGGGGTGCGAATTCGGAATTATTTGCAGAGATAAGTTCACTCCTCCTAACCTCTTCAATTGATTTGCGAAGGTGTAGGCAACTAGGCACTCATAGGAATCATAGCAAAAAAGCAAGCTTGGCCAGTGAAGATTAAAGTTCTGCCTCGTGCAAAGTAAAATTAATTACTGGTAATTCTGAAGAGGCCAGTCTTATTAGATTTCTTTCTTCACTATTCTTGCTTCTTTTGCTGAACAGTATGGCCTTATTTCTAAACTTTCAAATCAACTTCTAGAAATGCGATGATTCCAAGCAAATTAAAGGATGATTATGAGCACATTTGACCCAGTCAATCATATGTTCGAGCTGAGAAAATATAATGGTGTCGTCAATAAAAACTCCTGAGTTGTACATCAGGACCCAAATATAACTATGTTCATCACCAATTGGTTGTTATTCTATTTGGGTGTGTGTGTGTGTGTGTGTGTTTTTAGTAGGTGGATGCAGACCTCGTAAACATGATGAGTCCCTCACTGAGCCCTATCACAGAAAGTTGAGCAGGAATCGGTAAATCAGCAGGAAAGAAAAATAGAATCTTTTCCAGCTCCTGCCCTTCACGTTGTCCCCTTCTCAAATCGAATATGCAGAATTTTAGTCCATCACCATTAGTGGCAACTGATGACAACCCCATTATGTTATCCTTCACATGCACCTAGAGACAAAAGAATCAATGTAAGCAACTTTATATTGAGCTATATCGTCATAAATACTTCACCATTATACATGTACTGGAAATTTGAATTTATACATAGCTCACATCATGAAAGACTAGTAGGTACCCCAAAAGAACTACTTCATTTAAATCAGCAGGTGGCAGGACTAAGAGTTCCAAAATTGAAAGTTAGGTGACAACAACACATTATTAATGTTACCCAATA
>JAOWAN010000054.1:823261-833888 GCA_028566635.1 Lobelia cardinalis | reverse complement strand
AAAGTATGAGAGAGATAGAGAGAAAATGGTGGGACCTATGATATATAAAGTGAAAAGGTAGAGAGAGATAAACTGATATGACTTCAAATATCAAATATCAAATATCAAGAAAATCGGATTCATGATCCAAGCGTAAATTGTTAGACTGGTTGTATTTTTACATTGTTACTTTATCATTTTAATTCTTCACTAGAGTAGGGGTTAGACTATAACGAGTTTAAAGTTGTTTATATACTATAGATTACACTTTTAATTTATACATCCAATAAGTCGCGTTTGGCAAAGTGAATTATTGTTTGACTTGAAAAAATAAAACTCTCATAAACCCTCTCCACACTCATAAGGAAAAAAGGGTTAATCTTATTTTAGACCCTAATATTTTTGTGGAATTTTGAAACAGGCCTTTAGTTTTCAAAAGTTTTGAAATGAACCCTAATGTTATATTTTTATTTCAAAATGAGGTTTTCTTGACGGATTCATTATAAATTTAACGAAAAAGAAGGCACATGCAATTCACGTGAACTTACGGGCAGTTTTACCAAAACTTTCACATTTTCTAACCAAATCTTCACTTACCAAAGTGTTACTACTATTTACTACCCCTTACTTTTTGATTACCATAATTCTTGTTACACCGCATGTTCATTTTTACTACGGTTGGAACCCTCTTTCCATTATCGGATGAATCCTCTGATTTACATACAATTACTTCTAATTTCCTTACCATTTTACGCCTTCTCGGCATCCGCTACGTTCCCGCATTTCTTTCCGAACATTAGCGCAATTTCGGCTGCAAAGTTGGCCAGAACCGCACCGACCTATCTCAACTCAAAGATTACTTCCGTTACTTCGGCTACATCGCCAAATCCACCGATGATTTTGGCGATTATCTCCAAAACGCTCTCAAAATCTACCAACGCAATTTCAATTTGAACGAGACTGATGTCATCGACGAACCCACGGTCCAGCAAATCCTCCTCCCGCGTTGCGGCGTTGCTGATATCGTGAACGGAATCAGCTCCATGAATTCCAGAAGAGGTTCGGCTTTGCACTGGAAAATAATCTCTAACACGTGAAGTGGGTGTGGTGGTTTGCCGGTGGTTCGAGCAGTGGTCAGAGGTCACCCCGTTGACATTCCGCGAGGTAGGGTCGTACTACAGCGAGGGTGGTGGAGATGGCGCTGGTGGGTGTGGTGGTTTACTAGTGGTGAAGTGGGGGTGGGGTGGCGGTTTAACTAAGGTAGGAATTAGGGAATTAGAGTTAATTAATTAAGATAGGAATTAGGGTTAATTTAATTAAGGTAAGAATTATAGTTAATTAATTAAGGTAGGAATTAGAGTTAATTTAATTAAGGCAGAAATTAGGGTTAATTAAGGAATTACTTAATTAGGTATTAATTGACTTTTAAAATTTATATTAACTTTTAAAATTTATAATTAATCTCTAAAAAAATTTAATTAACTTCTAATTATAATTAATTTTAATTAAAGTATTACATTTAATTATAATTAATTCTAATTAAAATTGAATTTAATTTGAAAAAAATTTTAAGTTTTATTTTGATAGATTTCAATTTAAACCCTGAACTTATATAGGGATAAAATGACAGAAAATGCCTTTAAAAACTTACGAATTTTACACGTAAGTTGAAATTCATTAAATTTCTAACGAATTCGTCAAAAAAACCTCATTTTGAAATAAAAATGCAACATTAATGCCCATTTAAAATTTTTTGAGACTTGGAGATCTATTTCAAAACTTCGCGAAAACATTAGGGTCTCCCTAAAATGAGAGTAACTAGTTAGGGAAAAACGCCATTCAAACCATAAACCCTCTCATTCAGAACCCAAATTCACTCCAAAAATGTCTATCCTACAGATGTTTCAACCCCCACGCTTCACCCAGTTCACCATTTCCCACAACTTCCACAACCATTACCCGCAATTTCCTCCCATTCTTCTTCCTTCAATCCAACCGAAACCATGCCTGCGTATTATTGCCAAGTCCAGTCCAAAACAAACGAGACCCACGGACTTGCAGAGCCAAATTGACATCGAAGATGATGATGGCGTCATTGATATCGACATTGATGGCGAGGATGTCGAGGACGATGAATTCTCTCCGAGGGGTCGGTTCAAGAAGAAGGCAGCAGAGCAGGATTATGATAAAAATCCTGAATTTGCTGAAATACTGGGTAATTGTCTTGATGACCCACAAAAAGCTCAGTCCAAAGTAAGCTTCCAGTTCCTTGGAAAGCTGTCAATTTCTCATTATCAGCAAGACAACAGATAATTATTTACTCCCTCCCAGTGTTGTCTTTTTTTGGTCTAACTTGGTTAAATTTTGACCAATTTTTTATGAGACTTGGCTCGTTGTTGCAATTTTTTAACAATTGTTATTGATAGTTTACTTAATATTCTTGTAAAGATTGAGATCTTAGGATGCAGAGCACAATGACTATACGTTAAATAATAATTTGATAAGTCTTAGGTTGACTTTTTAAAAGGAAAACATGACACTTGTTCAGGGGTGGAGGGAGCAGTTTTTTCTATTTTTCATTCATTTATTTATGAAGAGTTTCCTTTGTACTTGTATTAAGCCTGTTGCGATTGGCATTGTTAGTAGAGTGTTTTAATGTAAAAGTTCAATAGGCATACTTAAAGTGGTCAGTCTGGGCACTTGTTAGCTGGCCCAACTTGTGGTAGCCTGAACTTGTTGGAGATTATGTGAAATTTGACTGAGGTTTACGTTTATTTAGATCATGTGTTTTTTCAAGTTGGTTGTTTCAGAGGTTTTATTTATGGAGATTACCTAGATTGTTGCTTCATGGGGTTAGTTTGATGTTTGCAGATGGAGGAACGAGTAAGGCAGAAAAGGAATAAAATATTGCACACTAAGACCGGATCAGCCACACCCATGGATGTTGTGTTTAACCAGTAAGTTTAGAAACTCACATTCAGAATTGGGGCATTACATGTCCATCGTATGTTCAGCTAGGGGCATGAATTCCTGGCTACACATGTAGCATCTTAATTTACTATTGGCATAATGGTAGAGTACTTTCTGTGATGGAATCAATATCTTAATAACATTTTACTGAATGCATTTCTTACTTAATGATTCTGTTATTTCAAGTAAATAGTACTGTTCTTAGAATCAAAGATTATTGTACAATTTTACAAAAATTTGGCTGGAGATATTGCTCTAAGAAATAGTGCAAACCTAATCTTGACTAACTAAACCTTGGACTTTGTTCTGGCTAATGATTTGTGTCAGTTTGCTTTTATGTCCTCTCTGTATACATGGAGCATACTTCCATTGAGGCTTATATATATTGAAGAAGTCTTGCAAGATTTCAAGAGGTTTACATTTAATAAATGACTTTGCTTAGGGTTTCATTTCTACGAAGTAACCAAGCCCCCTTTATGTAGGCTTTTTTGTTTTCACAAATGTCGTTTTGACCCTGTTCTTTTACCATTTACTTAATGGTCGTCCATGAAAAACTCTACCACTGGTTGTATCTTCTACTTTTCTTGGTTCTTTTAAGTTCCTTGAATCAACTTCTCTCCTCATTTTGGAATTTAAGTTGAAACACACTATCACATTAGCTAAAAATTCCCCTATGGTTTCATATCCCCTCAGCGCTGCAGCCCTTGATACAAGCCTGAGCCTGTTTGTAACTATGTACTATTGAGACTCAATGGCTGAATTAATCTAATCTTAGTATGTTTGTGTATCTTTAAGTATGAATTATATGCTTCAAGGTTATTTTTTAATTCTATACTTGATATCTTGAGTTTCAAGATACTAATTAAGGCCCAGATTACTTGCACAATTTACAAACCGTATATGTGTCCTTTTTCTCTATCTTAATTTCACCTTCTCTCTCTTTTGTCCCACCACGTTCTCTCTTACTTTATTCCTACTTGTAACAAATCAAAACCATAATTACAAGAAAACAACTTTTTGTAATTCAAAGTCCAATTGAATGTTTCTTCCATTGACACTATATCTGGTTGCATCATAGTTTCTGCTCCTGTTTTTGTCTACCAAGCCCAGTAACTGCTTGGTCGTGTCCGTTATGTGTATTTAGTTTCATTTCTTTTGTTTGTTCAAAAAACAAAATGTCTCGAGAATTTCATACTGGAATTCCAGATGTAGCCTTGCATGGGTACATCTGCTGCTGACCTCATCTTTTGTTTATGATCAGATTTGATTTCTCAAACTCATATATATGGCTTGAATTCCACAATGCTCCATTAGAGAAGGATGTTTCGCTAATTTGCAATGTAAGAAACTTATCTTTAACATAATTGTCATACTGATGTTTATATGCAAAAAGAATTGAATTACTCTCTTAATTTTGCTTATGTGTAGACAATTCGTTCATGGCACATTGTTGGACGTCTTGGGGGATGCAACTCTCTGAATATGCAAGTAATTATTCGGCTATAATATTACCTTCCCTGAGTTATGTATCCTCTTTTTTTCTTTCTGATTATTCCACCCAAAGAATCTCATTTGATAATTAAACTTTTACTTTCCTTGATGTTCAAATTTCATCCCTCAAATATGAAATAGAGTCTGTTCAATACATCAATTAATATTTATCCTAGCAGTCACTTCAAAGGGTACTTTTGTACATATTTAATACTCTGTATTAGACTTTTCAAATGTGGAATCTTTAACTGGAATGTAGAGAGTACAGTAAAACTTGAATAAATGACAGTTCGTATCTGATATAATGTGTGATGACTTGTCAAGGACTGAAACTAGTATCCGTGTATGAAGTTCCATTAGGAGTGTACCTTTTGGCAATATATTGCTTTAAGTATCATTCTTACCAGGCATGGATACTCAATATTTGATTCTTGCAGTTATCACAATCTCCTTTGGATAAAAGGCCAAATTATGATAATATTCAGGGAGCAAATGTAACACCAGCCACATTTTACAACATTGGGGATCTTGAGGTGCAGGACAATATAGCACGCATATGGTATGAGGACTAGATTGAGATATCTCTGTCCATTTATTGTTTTTTCTAGTTTTGTCTATTGGTATCTTATTCTGGTGTGTTTGGGGTGGGGGGAGAGGAGAAGAGGAAAAGATAGGGTACTAGTTGTGCCAGTGAAAATGTACTAGAAGCACAATGCCATAATGCAACACTTGCTCCAGCAACTTGCAATCTTGCTCTAAATTTTCCCAAATTAAGTGGTTTTTTTCTAATTATTTCTCTTACACCTTTGACAGGGTGGATATTGGGACTAGCGAACCATTATTGTTGGATATATTGATAAATGCTTTAACACAGATTAGCTCTGAGTAAGCTTCTCTTCTCTTCCACTGTAATTATACAGCATATATAGCTATGCACAAATGACGACCCCAAAGAAATAACCATTCTCAGAAGTTGATTTCTTGATGTCACCCTTCTTTTAGTGAGCCTATGATGACTATGTTGTCTTGTGCCGTCTTCCGCTGAAGCTTGACTGGCCATATGAACCAAACATTTAGCTTTACGTGATCTGAAGCTCTATTTTCACACAAATAAAAGGATTCTCACCCGTTATTTCATTAACAGCTATGTTGGAATCAAGCAAGTGACTTTTGGTGGATCTGAATATAAGAACTGGCAAGAGAACTTGAAAACAGAGGAGGTGGGATATAGCGTTCATAAAGTTTAGGTGGGAGCATTGCATCCTTCAAAATATCCTTGGTTGTATCTGGCGGGGGTTGTTTTTTATTTTACATCCTACGCTGATGAAGAGTAGATGTACAGTCTAAAATATCACTGACGATGTGTGAGATTGGTAGTATTTGTTTTATATCTGTAGTAGTCAACTAGTCATAGATAGTGAAGAACAGGCCTGTTGTTTAGAAATACATAAGGAAATGAAATTATTACTGGGAAGATTTCATGCTGGTACCCGGTGATAAATGTACAACTCAGCCAAAGTTACATGGGTAGGGTGCAGTAGCAAGTGCAAAAGAGCTTTGGGGTGGAGAATACACAAGATAGCATGAACCGTATGCATCGAAATCACAAGTGGTTTGATGATGATGAACATGAAGCTGTAAGAAACAGAAGAAGGATGTCATGTAATGTACTGAAAATTTGTATCCTTTTGTAGCTCGTTAATTGTATTTTGAGTAACTATTAATCCATCCCGTATTCTCTTTTCGTGACAAATGTCTGACAATGCTCACTCGACTCTGTTCGTGATGAACTGATGATGAATCTATGTTCACTATAAAATGATCTTTACTTGTAATGCGTGAATTCTCCCCAGTTCTATGAGCATGTTTGCTTGTGCGACATTTGCACGCATCTTATAAGTGCAGAAGACAGATTTCTTTCATTATATACGGTGGGCCGGATAAATGTTGCCAAAATCGTCACAATTGTTGGCATGCATTTTTTTTTTCTTGTTTTCCTTTTTCCTAAGGCTCAACTGATGCCCTCATACCGAGACATTCATACACAAGTGCACACACAGGCACAAAGGTAAAAATTTATGGAAGAGTTTAGCCACCTCCATTAGTGCACGAGTCTACAGGATTTTTGAAAATGTATGCACAGCACGGGAAAATAAAATGCACAACATGGCCCACACAACAGATTATTCTTTTGAAATGTGCTCCCTCCATCCCAATTGACTATCAAAACTCGAGTCTACAGGTTTTTTGAAAATGTATGCAGCAGGGGAAAATAAAATGCACAACATGACCCACACAACAGATTATTCTTTTGAAATGTGCTCCCTCCATCCCAATTGACTATCAAAACTTTAGAAATCCTATCCCAAAAAAGTGTCATTCTTCTAATGAAATTACTGAATTCACATTTTTTGTTATTATTATTTTATATTTTTTTAAAAAACTTTTTTGCACATTTGAAAGTTAGGGAAAGTATTTCATTGTGCAACTTTGCCTCCAAAGAAAGAGAATTGAATCCTAGACGTCACCCAAAGATGAGATATGACCATACCATTATATGACCTACAGTGCAAGGTATGATTCTTTTCTCACTCGCAAGTACCACTTATGAGTCCAGTTTCTGAGATGAAGTAATAAGCAAAAAATTCACATTTCCAAACTAGATCAAGTGTAGAATAGTGAAGAGATCGATAATAATAGCAACACAATTGAAACAAGCCCTTAGGTAGTAAGGAGTCTACAGGAAACATAAAGAACATAAAGATTGAGCTCATTCCACAGAGTGCAGATACATTGCCGATACACCTAAGAACAGATCCAAACTCATCTCTATGTCAAGAACTAATGTCATTAATAATGTAGCTCAGAAGTATATGAACCAATACCTCCTCAATTCTTCAAGAAGCATTTACAGACACCTTTGCTGCAATTAACTTAATCTCTTTAATCCTTTCATCAACTAGTTGTTGCAGCTGCTCTTCTACATTACCTTGTTCTTTTTCCATCTCAATTCCACTCGGTTCACCATCCTGTGTCTTGAACATGGCAAATGACACTTCTGGATTATATTCAGATGGGATCTCAACTACCCGCTTCCCAGCAGCCCCAGAATCTTTACCAATAACATCAGCCTTTATACGATCTAAGACAATGGTCCTGAAATTCTCCATGTACTTGTCAATGTTATCAAGGCGACTATAGATGAGAACCTCCCAACACTGTAGAAATTGCTTCTTATTAATTTTCAGACTTTTCCTGACATCTTCAACAGCATCCATAGGTGGCCCAAATCTACTGATCTCTGTTCTTTTTGCAAGATTCTCTTGCTTAAGGCGCAATACAACTGAATCTAGTGAAGATTGGATTGGATTAAAAACAAGCAGGCGTGGTACATCAATGGAGGTGCGCACACGTTGCAAAGAATCCAATGGCTCTTCAATTGATAGATCATAGACATTCTGTGAAACAGCTATGTTTGCTAGCACCTCTAAAAGGCGACGCCCATGACCTTTGCGCTGGTAAGGAGGTAACACCAATATCTGTGATCAAAGGAATCTCATCAAATTCTAGAAATAGCTTGTTTTCTGTCTCTCCCCCCTCAACACTAATCACACAATCCTTCTAAGATTGAAAAATAGGTCCAGTTTCCAAAAATCGACTACCAAACTCTAGAGGTGTGTTCACTAAGCATGTTTTTCCCACTAAGTTTGAACAACGGTCAAAAACGATATTCACGATGTTAGTTTAAAAAACACAGTTTTCTCTCTCATATCTACTCTTTTTACGTACGCTCAAGGAAGCGGCGTTTCGAGTAGTTGAATAGCCCCCTCCCCCGTGTCGATCTTGCACTACTGCCCTTATACCCACCTTTATATCACATCAAGTTACAACTATGACTCTCTTTTTCTCTCTCCATCACTATCATGTAATTATTTAAATTTTAAAGGACATATAGGCAATTTAGGTTTCCATCAAAACAAAACCAAACCAAAAACAAAACCAAACCAAAAACAAAACTATGTCAAAAATCAAGTATCCAAACGCAACCTAGAACCTCCATACCGGTCAAAACAACAAACATGATAGTGATTGGTGTGATACATTTCTTTAGAGTACTAGTTATCGTCCATAGGTTGTAAACTCCATGGTTTTCGTTTTCCCAAGAGTGGGGTGGGGGGTAACTTTGACAGGAGAGATTACTGGTGTGTATGAGAGGAACTAAGATTATAAAAACAGTCTTGGATGTAAGCTAATTTACTACTTCCCCTCGTCCTTAAATGATTGACATTTTTTCCTCTTAAAAAAGAACATAAAATTTTATTACATTATTATTTAAAATATTTCATCGCATTTTAGATTCTAACATTTTAATCATTGTAGGAATAGTAAGTGAACTATCAATAACAATTTTCATAAATTTGAAAATACAAGTAATTTTTTCTAAAATATTTGGCCAAAAATACAATTACATTGATCAATTTTGGTAAAAAATCGACACTCATTTTGGGAGGGGGGAGTATTAAACTAATTATTTAACATATAGTCATTGTGTTTTAAATTCTAAAATTTTAATCTTTATAAGATTACTAAGTAAATTATTAACTTGCAACAATAAGTCAATTCTCATTAAAATTTGGTCAAAATTTCGTAAAATTGACCAATTTTTGTCGAAATAGGATTTAAGGAAGGATGAAATATCTAAATACCACCCAAATATGGTTATCTCGAATACATGTAGCTAGTTATGAGAATTGAGATATGGCATACCTGACTGAGTCTTAACCTTAAGTTATCTGGATAATGGAAAAAACGATACAGAGCTGCAAAACCAAGCAGTTTACATGGGCAGTCCGCCAGATCAGTTTTCTTCTGAACTAAAACATAGATCTCCCATCTTGGATCGGTAACATCAATTGGATTGCTACCTGATTCAGATATATGACAAATTAAGTCCGAAGATATCATCTTAAACCCCCACAAAGGATCCAAGACATCATTAATAACAGCAAGGAGTACCATCAACAAGAAGGAGAACAAGAGGAACCAATCGACAGTAAATATGCCCAATAGATGCCTCCGGAACACGAATAACCTGCCAATGAAAGTGAAGGTTATCGGTCACAGTCCTCAAACTTGATATTTGTATAGTTGATTGGTCAGCAGAAAAGAGGAAGATATAGAAAACCTAGAGAAGTTTAGTAGCACGCAGGTTTGCAACCTCTAGATTTTAGCTGAATGTTGCATGTTCATTTACATAATATGACATTCTCTGCCAAACGGAGAAGGATCCAAAAGCGAGAACTGGATAAGATGAATCAAAGTCATAATTTCAATGGGTTTTTAGATTCGATTGTCCCCACAATTTTTTTGCAGGAAAACAGTTCTCAGAGTTCATGGAAATTGAAGGAAAATATGGAAAGATTTCTTCCTCCATGTGTACTGACATGGGAATTGTTGGAAATAAGGGTATAAATATGCGAAGCAAAATCCTACCAAAGATTCCAATTCTGGTTTAGACATGAGTTTTTTCATGGATGAAAATTTTATGTAGGCCCAACATTGTTCCAGTATAACTGTTACAGAAAATTAAGCATATTGGGCCATTTACCTAAGTTACGTATCGGATATTGATTTTGCAAGGTACTGGATTTAAAACTTGCTTACATTTGTTTCCCCTATAATTGTCGGTGCACAAGTTTGCACACTGTTTGTTAATGACGTATGCAGGCACCAAGTAATACACCTTGGATTATCTTCCCAACCCCACTTGAGGGTGAGTGTGAAAGCATGATATACAATATATACTCACTTTCTAAGAGAGAAAGTTTTTAGAGGGCGAATAACTTACGATTCTTTAACACACGAGCTGTGGGAAAACAGTTGTAATTCATCCATTGCTTTTTCATACATTGCTTTGTACACTGGATCCAGTAAAGATCACTTACTGTGAAATAACAGTTATCATCTTGCAATTTATCAGCACTCGAAAGTATCATTTTACTGAGGACTACTATTCTTTTTCTTATCTTGTTACCGTCTGCCTGTCTGCTCATCTCACAAATACTTTTTTCCCAATTAATTCTTTGTTCTTTAGTAGCAAAACAAAATATGAATATTATAAGTACATCTCTCTCTCTCTCTCTCTCTCTCTCTCTCTCTCTCTCTCTCTCTCTCTCTCTCTCTCTCT
>JAOWAN010000054.1:801838-814166 GCA_028566635.1 Lobelia cardinalis | reverse complement strand
AATTGTTAGGCCTCCCTTCGGCGCTCCATTACTAGCAGATAATCTGATGAGAGCGGGCTCGATTCAATTCTGTGAGGAGCTCCCAATGCATGCAATAGTCCCTCCCTCCACGTGAATAAGAGAGGAGTAGGTTTCACCCCCTTCGCTTCGCTCGTCCCCTTCGAGGGGGTCGCTTTTCTTTGGAAGGCCGAGGTGTCAGAGCGCTGGATTTCTCCCACCCAAACGAAGGTATACAGTTTGGCCGATGGAGCTCAAATATCTGTTGCTAGGTTAAATTTCTAAATTTTAGCAACCGTGTTTAAAATGAGACACCATCGTGTGTAACGCCAAGCGAGTCACCCTTTGGGAAGGGCAATGTTAACCAAAGAATTCTTTCACAAGGGCCTAGTTTTTAAATTTAGCACGGGCCTTGTACTTTTAATTCATTTACTTTGGGTGCAGAGGGAGGATCAAAACATAGCACGAGAGAGCGCCTACACTGCGAGACAGAGAGATCGAGACTCGACTGCACCTGACAGTTGCACAGTGTCGGCGGTGACAGCCGTCTTCCTCGGCTGTCGCGGCTCTCCTTCCACTCTCTCCTTCAGTTTCTGAATTTCGGGACCCTAACCCTAACTTAAGGTTAGTAATGTTTGAAGCTTCCAACCCCCCAATTTCGTAGGCTACTACTGCAAAAATGAATACATTATTTGCTTATTTCATAGCCATAGATCTGTTTTCCTTGTTAAATGATGCATATCTTTGACCTCCAACATACTGAAAACAACATTCTTGCAATGTTTCTATGGACTCATGTGTGAACATTGCTTTGAATTCACGCATTAATAGTTATTGTGTGAACTTCAAAACGCTGCTAGTGATTCCTTAGAAGTAATACCTCATAGAGCTTGAATTTCTGGAAATGAGGGCCAAACTGAGCAGAAGTTTTCTAGAACTTGAATTTCTGGACATATTCTGAACTTTTCAAATTTCAACACGTATCTTTCCAAACAAATATAGAGTGAAGAAGGGTGTTCAAGCTCCTTGCCTTCTCCTTTGCATCGTGTATTCCAGGTAGGCCCGATAAAATTTACCCATTAACCTAACCTGCTTTAATCTGCCAGTTAAACCCATTTAATTACAAATTTCTGTATAAAAATGTGTAAGAAATATTTTTTTTGTGCGAAAGAGTATTCAACATGTTAATTCGAGTTTAAATTTACTCATTTATTAAACAATTGAGTTGGTCGGTTAATGAAATGGGTTATAATAGGTTGAACCCATTACAACCTGTTATTTATTGTAACTCAACCCATTTAACCCAAATTGTCAGGCTTAATTCCAGAAACAATTTGGATCCATAATCATTGTGCTTTGATGGCGCGTAGATCTGATATAGGTAAATTCAAAATTACTTTGAGGTCTAAATCTAAATGTACAGCAACCAAGGAAAACCATAATTTGCATGCCCATTCCGTGGGCAAACTTACTAGATGCTTATCCCAAGGCCTCCGATTAGTCCCACCCCATTTGTAAATGCTTGCTCTGCTATCATCAGTCTGTCATTCAGCCCTCTTACTTGCCAAAGTTGGTTTTTCCACATTCATGCCCACGTTTTCCCCTTTTTCTATTGCCTAAAATTCATGATTTTGTTATTTCAAAATTTCTACACTTGGCTGGAAATGAACTTTTGTAGAAACCGCAACTCTTGGAAACTCGAGCTATGCCTTTCTTCCATTATCTACTTTTGTAGTAGCTCTTTTCATCTCCTCAATAGACTTGAACAGAGGATCAAGGTTTATTCTATCGTCTGTGACTTCATCTATTAAATCTTCTGCACTTTTTTGCATGAAAATCATAAGCATTGTGCCTGTGGATATTTCCTGGGTAGTATGTAGTGTTAACAATATACTTTAATTCAAACGCGTACCTGAAGCTCTTCAAACGGGTACCTGAAGCTCAGATGCGTATGAGGGATAGTTAAATGGTTTAATTTCCTTGAACAGCTACTAATCCCCAAATGCTTGCCGCTCTTACCTCAAATTAGTACATTACATAGTAGTATCAGTTTTCTGGCGCTTCTGTCGATTTGTGAAGTTCGAGGCAAGCAACCCCTCCCCCCTTCCCCCACTTCTTTATTTCCTATGATTAAATACATTTTTTTGTTTGAAGATGATATTGAATAGAGGTGTAACCTGGTACATGCCTATGAAACATTGGATCACCAAATGTCTTCATCCGGATGAAGTCATCATACTTCGAGTGATAGACCTGGTAACCTGCAATTGAGCATTTCTCAGAAGTCATTCTTACCCATATGGTGTGACTAGGTTTAGAAACCGACAATCAAGGTTGCAACTCTGGAAACAATTTATGATAAAATTGGTGATGTTGTAAGATGTTCTTAACTGCAAGGATGAGAAGGGAAGTTGCATGATCTAGTGTGAAATTTTTTATAAATGTATTTGGTTAGGCAAAAGTTGGTTACAGAGAATTTTCCAGTGTTAAGGTTTATACTTAGAAGACAGAGTTCAGATTTTGAACTGGAAAGGGTTGTTTGTCAAATAAAAAGGTGCATGCGAAGGAAATAGATTACCTAATTCCTCCAAAGGACAAATCAGCTGCTGGAAGTCAACACCAATATGCTGAACAAATGCTGCATAATCTGATCCTTCTCCTCCTAACCTCCCAATATTTCTGCATAAAATTCATGTCAGTTGCTAAAATGCAGAAGACAATTAGCTTGTTGATTAAGTTAAGATTGAAAAAAGTGGCATCGTTAAGGACTTGAAATTGAGTAAAGTCTTACCTTAGGACGAGTACTAGATCCAACCCAAGATTCATCGATTGTTCGCGAGAAGTTATCTGGGTCTTGAACCTTCAGAATGCTTCAGAGAAGTGAGAAAGAAATTGAAGTCCAGAACCGACACTCTTAACTTGTTATGCCACCATTCTCATTAATTGAGTATGTTATAGAGGCAAATTTTATAGTGCCAGTAACATTTTGACTAGCTGTTTAGTAGCTTCGAAATGATTGGTCAAGTTGTGGAGTTACAGGACTGTGAAACCCTGCCCACCCACCGGACAGTCAACCATTAAGCAATAACCCTTGAAGCTAGAATTTTCTTGTTCTCTTCCACCCATTTTGTCAATCCCACGTGGAAAATTGCACATGGGAGATCCATAAATAGATAGAGAACGAAAGAAAGGGAGGGAAGAAGGGAGAGATACCAGTCCATATGCTTCAGCAACATTGTAGAAAACAATTGTTCAACGAGGGTTTTATCCTTTCTCCTAAGCTTCCCTCGCCTTTCTGCAACCTGCATCTCCGTTAGTCTCAAAACTTCAGATTGTTTTTGATAATTACGTATTACTGTAATGCAGTGTAGTCCATAATCACCTCAAGCAGCACAGCTCTACCACTGTTGGGATCAACATCTCCAAATGTCCTTTGCTATGAATTTTTGAGTCTTTGGTTGATTTATTGAGATTTATGTGTGCTAAACGCTAAGTGATTTATCCTTGGTTTATTAAATCATTGTTACAATTGTTTTGAAATTTGTAGTATTGGGGAAATTTTGTTGTGTTTGCTACGAAATATGAATGTTTGGTTAGTTTTCTTTTTTCTTTAAAAAAAAAAGAAAATTCTCTGTTTGGTTAATGTTCTGAGTGGATAATTTTCTGTTTAATTTTGAAAAAATAAAAAATTTTCTGTTTTCACATCACTACTATATCCATGAAGCCAGCTCGCTTTTCAAAGTAGCATTAGTATTATGAAAGTTTGAAATAGCCATTGTCTTTAATGTTACTCCGTCCGTCCCAAAATGAGTGTCTGATTTTGAATATTTTCTGTCTACTTTATTACATTTTGATCAAACAATTTAAAATATTTGGTTGCTGTGAATTAGTATAAGTAGTAATGATAGTTTACTTAATCAAACAATTATAAACAATGAGAGTGATTCATGATTGTGTACTTATACCATTAATTTTGCTTATGTGTCCAACTTCCTTAATTTTTATGAAACACATAAAAAAAATTCTGCAACAAGGAGAATTTCTTTTGCAAGATTGAATGCTAAAGAGCATTTCGTAACAATAGGGGGTTAACTGTAAACAAGTTCAATAGGTGAGGGATTAGGGAAGAATCTCCCAAAAAATGTCAAACATCAGTTGCCAAAAAGGTGAAAGGCTGTCATTGGGTATCACATTTTCGTATTAAAAAGTTGTTTAATTAGCAGTAGAAAACCCTAATGAATCTCACTTTTCTCTCCTCCGCAGCGCCCGAAGTTTCATGAGATGGGGGAAGCAGACAAGAAAAAGGAACAAGTAATGGAGGGTCTGAGGGCAGCTGTCTTCAAGGAATCGGAAAGCCTTGAAGGAACGAGCGAGAAGATTGAGGGTTATGATTTTAATCAAGGAGTGAACTATTCCCAACTCCTCAGCTCCATGTTCTCCACTGGCTTCCAAGCTTCCAATCTCGGTGAAGCCATTCACGTCGTTAATCAAATGGTTCGTTTCCCATTTTCTCACACGCAAACACCCACAAGAAAAAAGAGAAAGAACAATGGCAACACATTGTTTTGGGTCTGAATTTTAAATTGTACTCCCCCCATCCCAAAAAATTGTCCACTTTCCCTTATTTGTCCGTCCCAAAATAATAGTCCCATTTCTAAAAATCGGAACAATTTTATTGTAATTTAAGAATGGTACAAGTATGTAAAGCTTTCTCCTTAGAATGAGATAATCTTTGGTACGGAGGGAGTACTAGTTCTTTGATCATGATATGGAACAAGTTAAACCTAGATTGCTAACTATCTTCCGACATAGATACAGACTAGTCCGTTGTTTAACATTGTGAATTTGTTTACTTGATTTTGAAAATGGTGTTTGTGCTTTGATATTGGGGGTTTTGATTAATGGTTGAAGCTAGATTGGAGGCTTTCCCACGAGCAAGTAACTGAAGATTGCAGTGAAGAGGAGAGAGACCCTGCATTCCGGGAGTCAGTGAGGTGCAAAGTGTTTCTTGGGTTTACTTCAAATCTCGTATCTTCTGGCGTTCGAGACACTATTCGTTATCTAGTTGAGCATCACATGGTAAGCAATTTGTAAGACTTTTATTTTCTTTTAAAGGAGTGACCAGTGTAAGATTGTCCTTATGCTACTAGCAGTTGAAGAAAGATGATGCAATAAGGTTTCTTATAACATCATAACATGATAGGGCCATACGGATTGACTAATGTTGGATAAATTTCTGCTTCGAACTGGTTACTGTCATGTACCTATCATACTTATTGGTAAGGCAATATTGAGGCCTGGTATTGGAATTGTTCTATATGAGCTATCATCCATGCTGGCATAAAACTAGTGCTTTCAACTAAAATACTGGTGGACTTTCATCTGGGCGCACCTTATTCTAACAGAATCATGCAGTGTGGTTTATTGCGATGTCTGATTGGTTTAGTGAAGAAATGTATAGGAATCATTTAACATTAAATAGATGACAAATGCTTAAACTCTTGGTTGATGGATGCGCATATCAATTGCCAAGACCACTTTCAAGTTACCAACTCCTTTAAAAGCTTAAGGTGTTAGATAGTGGCCCAACTATGTATATCAAGCTAACACTCCCCCTCACGTGTGACCTGCTCACACGGGTAACAATTGCAAACAGGGTGACTTGAACCCAAAACCTTGCCAAATGTGAGCTCTGATACCATGTTAAGCTGTTATATAGGGAGCTACCTATGTATATCAAGCTAACAACCACAAATTTGGAGACTTACCGTGGATAATCATTTTGGGAATAAGCATTTCTTATTCGCTTTGATATTGTGACTGTTGTCTTCTTGCATTTTTTTAAAAGTAGAACTGGATAGTATTATGTTCCTTAACTGAAATTGTTGTTATTTGAATGCAGGTTGATGTAGTTGTTACAACAGCTGGTGGAATAGAGGAAGATCTTATAAAATGCCTTGCACCAACATATAGAGGTGATTTTACTCTACCTGGTGCTGCTTTACGCTCTAAAGGACTTAACCGTATTGGCAACTTGTTGGTTCCTAATGATAACTACTGCAAATTCGAGGATTGGATCATTCCAATTTTTGACCAAATGTTAGAAGAGCAGACTCTTAAGGTATTCTTTATATGCGTTATAGTTTGAACATTATAATCTCTTTGAGGATGCCTAGTTTATGCACGTGTCTGTTAGCTACACAATTAGCAATTTCAGCTCAAATCAACATCAGCCATCCTGATATTTCTGTTTTTGCTGGATATATTGGAGCAGTTGCTAGCGCCTTTAGTAGCATTGCAAGTTTCCAATGAGTAAGCAGATTTTACTTGTAACAGGACATGCATTTTTTTGTCAGAACCATCTAGTATCTGGTCACCGCATTGGGTGTCTGCTAATCTAGATTCGAGTTTGGGTAGAACCACAAGGGTCTCCCTACAAAGTTTTAACTCGGCTGCATTCCCAGGGCTCGAATCTGAAACTCTTGTTAAGCTAGAACATCCCCTTACCGGTGATCTAAGGAAAAAGAAAAGCGTGGTAGTTCTCTTGACGTGAACAAGGTTATGAAAGCACCCATAATCCAAAATTCCAAACACATTTATGCTCAAAATGCTCACATAAAGAAGGAAAAAAGAACTTGGTATCCGACTCATATGATATGCGTTCAATTAATCTTTTGAACTTTACTTATTTATTAGTTATGCTTATTTTTGTTAAATTAATTGTAATTTTTGAATACCAAAGAGTTACTTTGATTATTGTTTAGAACAGTGGGAGGAATCGAGGGTGGCTATATTGGAAGTAAAAGATTTAAGTAAATATGATAGGATTATTATCTTTTATATTTAGGAAAGGAACCCCGTATCAATCTTTTTGCTCAAATTATTCGAATCTCTAGAATTGCTATTGTGAGTTCTAGCATAAGCATATCTAAGATTCCTATCTAGAGTAAATGTCTTGGGTATCGATATATGACTCTGGTTTTCTTTCATGAACATTTTTTTATTTTACTTTTATCAACCATATATTTGTTGCATTAATTATACTGTGGATAGTTATGTCATTATCCTTTCAATTTTTGTAACAGAATGTATTGTGGACACCATCAAAAGTAATTGCTCGCTTAGGGAAGGAGATTAACAATAAGAGCTCATATCTTTACTGGGCATACAAGGTCTTATTTTCATTTTAGTATATAACAAATCAATGTTAGAGCTCACATACTGGTTGTTTAGCATGCAATTTCCTTTTTAACAGAATTTCTCCATATTTTGTGGTCTTTGTTTCAGAACAGTATTCCGGTCTTCTGCCCTGGCTTGACAGATGGATCCCTTGGGGACATGTTATATTTCCATTCTTTCCGCAACCCTGGTCTAGTTGTTGACATAGTGCAAGGTAATGTATTTCCTTTGATTGTATGCTTGATGATAACAGCGTATAGCTGCAAAGGGACTATGTTAACAGCTCTTGAATCCTTAAGCAGATATCAGGGCCATTAATGGCGAGGCTGTACATGCAAATCCTAGAAAGACTGGGATGGTCATTCTTGGGGGTGGGTTGCCGAAGCATCACATTGCCAATGCCAATATGATGCGTAATGGTGCAGATTATGCCGTCTTCATCAACACAGCACAGGAATTTGATGGGAGTGATTCTGGGGCCCGTCCTGATGAAGCTGTATCATGGGGGAAAATACGAGGTTCTGCTAAATCTGTTAAGGTACATACTTTTATCCTTAAATTTGATCAAATTAGGAAATACAAACAGCCTGTCTCCCTTCAGATTCAATATTATATATGGTGGCTAGTTGCTGTTTTGAGGTCTTATTTCCCTCTCTTCTGGTTCTAATTAGGCTTCACCGTCTCTTATTGTTTAAATCAGGTGCACTGTGATGCAACTATTGCATTCCCTTTACTTGTTGCAGAAACATTTGCAGCAAAAAGAATGAAATCTTAGCAAAACCTAAATCCTGAATTGTTGTAGTTTCATAAGTAGTCTAGAATCAGTTTTAATGAATCAGTTGGATGCTTACGCGTTTTCTTTAGAAGCTATAGTTACTGAAATACTTGGAGAGAATCCAAACTACGCAGCGGAGTTGATGCATAGTTGATGGAATGTGGGTGGGAGTGGATGTATTGGCTGTGTGCAGCCTCCACTTCTGGGTACGTTATTGAACACAAAATACAGTTCCCTTTATTTGTTTCCAATGTTAGAGCTATCTTAGTATGTTTTTTTTTTTTTTTTTTCCTGTCTTAGCAACTCTTTCAAGTTTGCCTGTGTTGAGTTTTCTTAAAATTTTAGATGCTCACACTTGCAGTTAGGTAGTTACTGAGGATCATGCTTTTAATTATTACTCCATAACAACGAGGCGGGTTTGCTTGTGTAATTTAATTATTTACACCGGCGATGGTGTATTGAAATTAAATCCATTTATATAGAGATTTTATTTTTATATATTATAATTTATATATGGGAAGAGCTAACAGTGTACATTAATTTTCTCACCACTATTTTTAAGATAGTGATGCCACTTCTACCACAATAGCCATCATTTCAAAATAAGGATATCGATGCCATTTTCATAAATCAAACGATTCCCTCTTTTGCAGACTTCCCCATGTTTGTTTTCTCACTCACCATTCTTCATCTCTGTTTCAAAACCAGTAATCTTTGGTACTCAAAGGACAGCTTTGGTGGTAGGAGGGGCACTATTGTCGAGAGAAAAGTGGGGAGAAGGTTAATCTCCGTTAATTGGTGGGGGTTGTGATTAGCTTTTTCCTTTAAATATTACGGAGTAGTATACTTATGTTTGTCTAGCAATTCGAATTTGGCTCGTTAAAGCCCAAACTCAGAGTTTTAGATTTGGAACTCGAGTAAAACTCGAGCCATCACGAACCACTCAAGCTCGAACTCTGGAAAAAGAGTCGAATACTCTAGAATTACTCAGGAAATCAGGATGACTAGCCAATTCCTGCTTTGGTTTGCTGATCATTTTTGATCATCACAAAATTCATCAGAAACTCCCTCAAGTGCTTACAAATTGATGTTATTCCTAAAGTGAATGCTTTATGCTAGCCCTCCAAAACAACGAAAAATACAGAATTATTTCGACCGCATTTCAGTTTCATTTATTTGCCTGAAATTATAAAAACTAGTTGTGCTCGAGGAAGGAGCTGAGCCGAGCTTCTTGGATGATCACTGGAGGCGCCGGCAGACTGTAATTCCATCACCCAGAGGAGCCTGGAAAATCTGAACACGAGGGTCAACTGCTAGGAATCTGTTTAATTCCTGAAACGCCTTCATTTCATCAATACCATCCACAACTTCTTCCTCGGGCATTGCAACCCTTCCACCCCAAAGGGTGTTGTCGTACGCAACTATGCCGCCCACCTTCAACAATTTCATCAATCTTTCATGATATTGCTTGTAATTTATCTTATCCGCATCAACGAAAGCAAAGTCAAAACTTGCTTCATTCTCACCCTGCCAGGCAACAATCCAACAACCCATGCATATATAGCCAAACAAAGATCAGAAGGCTTTTTAGAAATAAGAATGAAAGAGAATCACAGCAAAATGCCCAGGGTTTTCAGGATGTATATGCTTGTAGTGTTTTCGAATTTAGATCAGAACAAGTTGAGATCATGAGCTGCAGCCGAGCAGTGTCAAATGTCGTGCAAAATCTTACATTTTCCAAGAGTTTGTCAAGAATTGGTAGTGCTGCAGATTCAATGTAGTCAATCTTGTGCTCAACACCGGCCTTTTTGATGATTGGCAACCCTATCTCATATGCCTCACGATCCGGATCTATTGCTATAATCTGCAGCAATATTATATTTACGGTTTACCCCGTCTTTAGTTAACCCAGAGTTGCAAAGCTTTCAGTACAACAAATACTGCTAAAGGAAACAAAATAAAATTACTGGTTAGTGAGGAAGTGATGCAAACCTTGCCATCGTCAGGAATGGTGAGAGCAGTGAGGAGCAAGGAGTATCCTGTGAAAACTCCAACCTCTATCGTCTTTTTTGCATTTATCAGCTTCAGAAGCATTGCCATCATCTGACCTGAATCCGGTGCGGCAAGCATCACAGCCCTGAAAAGATCCAACACTTAAATCTATATATCATCTTCCAAAAGATTTCTCATCTTCGGTCATTCCAAGAGAATGAGATCAAAGCAATATCACAAACTTTCGGCCTTTTTTTTTTTTTTTTTTTTTTTTTTTTTGGGTTTTGACTCGGCTCTTTCGAACAAATGTGTTGCGTTCTAATCCATTATTTTCAGTAATAAATCTGATTTGCGCAGCCGCAAGGCATTTTCAGGCTGATTTTTTTCGTTCATCAACCAAACATTTTACTGGATGATTTTTAAAAGCTAGTTATAAAATTACAAACAAACAAAGCTGCTGTTCCCCAAATCAAGGAGGAAACTGAAGGTGAAAGAGCAATTTACAGTTTGTGACTTGCAGAAGCAGCCCTCAAGTCTTTGAGAAGCTGGGATTCGCGAGGGTACACACTCGTCTCCAGAATATACTGCATATATTGCCAGGCAATTTATGCATCAATCAAAAAAATACTGCTAGTTGATCTACAAAATATATGATTACTACGAAATCTACAGAGAGATCAGAGAAGTGCACCAAAAAAAGTACGCAAAATATATATATACACTTTGGTTGGTGCATTCGTGGACGTAGCATTGCTCAAAACATACGTAGACTTTTAGGAGAGAGTACGTACCTGATACAACTCGGGACTCTTCAATAACCCTTCGCATTTCGACTTCCATTCAATCGCCATTGCTGACTATTACGTACAACCGTAACACACACACACACGCACAGAAACAGAGGCTTCTAAGTGCTGTTTTTGGGGCTGAGAAACAAGGTGGAACAGAGCAGTTGGAAGCAAATCCAACCTGTGGATCTGTTTTTGGTTTTGTTCATGACGATCAGTGTAAATCGAGTACTCGCACTTGTATAATTTTCTTGTGTTGCAATTTTTTGACTTCCATTATTGAAAGCTTAATAATTTCCCGAGGCGGCATTTGTTGACAATGACCTTAGGTTCAGATCACGAATCTATTATATTTTAATATGCTAATATCACTCGTATCATTCATATACTTACGTTTTTAATATCACACTCGAATATCATTCAATATCATATATCACTATCAAACACTTTTCATCAATTACTATTATATTTATGCACTCTTCAAATCAATTCAAATCTTTCACATTACATTCTCTTTCCTAACATTCAAACATTTCACATTATAGGGGCCAATTTAGTCTTTTAATTTATAAATTCATATCATTCCATATTCATATCGTAAACAGTACCATATCACTTGATATGACAACGAGGCGCAGTTGGGTTGGTAAGACGCCTCACCTATCGCCGATAGGTCATGGGTTCGAGTCACGTCGGGGGTAGGTGGGGAACCACTATTGATCCTCGCAAGGGGAAAAAAAAAACCATATCACTTGATATTACCATATATAGAACTCGTGATCGGATCCTCAATCATATTTTTGTTTTGATAATTAAATATCTTATTTACTTCTTGATCCACCTGCTAGTTCTAGTTCTAGCTCTAGCTCAGCCTGCTAGTTCTGTTTGCATTGTTTAGAATGGAGATGAAATATCAACTTGGGTGGGCGCAGCCAAGTTAGAAGGAGGTAGATCGGATCGGAGGTTTCTTCTTCTAGAATGATATTTTTTACTAAAGTGTTGCAATTTTATTCGGTTTTTACTAAGCTGTTAATGTTATTTGATTACTATACTGTATTTATTTTTAGCTTTTATTTAATTTCATATATTTTCTACTCTGTTGTATATCTTACAGCTTCAAACAATTGTATAGCGAACGGTCGTTGTTTATTATTATTATTATTTTTTTACCAATAATATATGAAGATTAGAGCACTCTTTGTCCTTCTTTTAAGATTTTTTTTTATCAAGTGGGTTTTCTAATAAATGATTTTAACGAGATGCAATATATAGATTGTTATAAAATCATTTAAATCAACATAAAATTGATAAATTGAAGTAATTTTTTACATTTATAATATAATAATATGAGGGCAAAAAAGGGGAATGACTTGGAGGTCTAGGCCGTAAAATTGGTGTGGCCGGGGTGTATCGGACTGAATTATGGGGTGTTTTGATGAGAATTAAAGAGGCTTGGGATAAAGGTGGAGGAAGGTGATTCTTCAGACGAATTGCTTCGAGGTAGTGGAACGGTTAAAAGGAGGACAAGCGTTAAAGACAACTCATGTGGATCTTCTTGCTCCTATAAGAAATCTCTTGAGGCAAGATTGACAAGTTA